>OV651815.1:93422288-93726290 GCA_927349885.1 Psylliodes chrysocephalus
AATGTTGCTATCTTTATAACATCCGTCTGCGATGTGACATCCAAATTCGGATGTCACAACGTTTTTGGGGTTCAAACATCATAAAGTAGGTTTAAAAGGGCGCCAAAAAAATTTCAGCTGGATGTCATAATGCTTAATTTTCAATTTTATGTATATATTTAGTTCCAGTGTATAGATGCGAAGGTGGCGCTCGCGTCAGTTGGTTTTGTATATTTTGTATATTAAATATTTCAGTCCCTCGACTGTATAACATCCACCATTAAGTATATTAGAATTTACTCACTCGACTGTCTGACATCCAACATTCAGTATATTAAAACTTACTCACCCGACTATCTGACATCCACCATAGAGTATATTAGAACTTTACACACTAGGTTATGTGACATCCAAAAAATTTATTTTAGATATATTTGGATTTTCATTTTAAGATCTATTTTATGTTAACACGTAAGCTGCCAAAATTTTTTCTTGGGTTTCGCATGAAGCCAACAAGTTTCTTAAATGCATTCACTCTCTGTGACTATTTAATAAATATATATTATATGCATCTATATTGATACAAGGTGTATCAACAATGGGTGAGTGAACGATGACTAATTTATAATAAAAGAAATCACACGAAATTAAATTAAAATATATTAAAATAAATTAAAATAAATTAAAATAAATTAAAATAAATTAAAATAAATTAAAATAAATTAAAATAAATTAAAATAAATTAAAATAAATTAAAATAAATTAAAATAAATTAAAATAAATTAAAATAAATTAAAATAAATTAAAATAAATTAAAATAAATTAAAATAAATTAAAATAAATTAAAATAAATTAAAATAAATTAAAATAAATTAAAATAAATTAAAATAAATTAAAATAAATTAAAATAAATTAAAATAAATTAAAATAAATTAAAATAAATTAAAATAAATTAAAATAAATTAAAATAAATTAAAATAAATTAAAATAAATTAAAATAAATTAAAATAAATTAAAATAAATTAAAATAAATTAAAATAAATTAAAATAAATTAAAATAAATTAAAATAAATTAAAATAAATTAAAATAAATTAAAATAAATTAAAATAAATTAAAATAAATTAAAATAAATTAAAATAAATTAAAATAAATTAAAATAAATTAAAATAAATTAAAATAAATTAAAATAAATTAAAATAAATTAAAATAAATTAAAATAAATTAAAATAAATTAAAATAAATTAAAATAAATTAAAATAAATTAAAATAAATTAAAATAAATTAAAATAAATTAAAATAAATTAAAATAAATTAAAATAAATTAAAATAAATTAAAATAAATTAAAATAAATTAAAATAAATTAAAATAAATTAAAATAAATTAAAATAAATTAAAATAAATTAAAATAAATTAAAATAAATTAAAATAAATTAAAATAAATTAAAATAAATTAAAATAAATTAAAATAAATTAAAATAAATTAAAATAAATTAAAATCAATTTAAATCAATTTAAATCAATTTAAATCAATTTAAATCAATTTAAATCAATTTAAATCAATTTAAATCAATTTAAATCAATTTAAATCAATTTAAATCAATTTAAATCAATTTAAATCAATTTAAATCAATTTAAATCAATTTAAATCAATTTAAATCAATTTAAATCAATTTAAATCAATTTAAATCAATTTAAATCAATTTAAATCAATTTAAATCAATTTAAATCAATTTAAATCAATTTAAATCAATTTAAATTAATTTAAAATAATTTAAATTAATTTAAATCAATTTAAATCAATTTAAATCAATATAAATCAATTGAAATCAATGTAAATCAATTTAAATCAAAGTTAATAAAAAAAATTAAATAAATTATAACATAGATTTAAATAAATAATTAGCACTTCTTTTCGACCTAACATAAAAAATATGATGAGCTAACTTATAAAAACGACAAAATTAGATTTCCTGACACCTTAACAGCCTAGTCCTCCACTTGAACTCCAATTTCGACTGCAAACGATCGTCTTTCGTGCATCGTCGGTGCCTTGCTGTTTAGAGTTATAACCTTAATAGTATATTCAAGTAGCGATAAATATTGATGTACGCGGATTTTATTTGTCTTTTTTTATTTTAGAGTGAATTAATCTACGAAGTTTTACTTCACTCTTTTTTTTAATACTTAGTTTTTTTTATGCTACTGATATTATTCCAAATAACCTTACTTAATAATTCTTTCGTCATTTATAACCGATATACAGGTAGTTTTATTAACTTTGCCAATTTCTTTTTTGTTTCATAACTTACTAACCACCCTTATATGTTATTGAAATTTGGCACATGTATTCTCTACAACTTACCATAATCTTTTAACGTATTAATAAGAAACAAAATGCAGTTCCATCTTTTCAAAAAAATTTAAAAATTTGTCTATCCTTATAAGAACACACTACAAGTCGTTAAATTTGTATCCATATTTGGAAAAAGCACAAAAAAAATAATTATATGCTTTTAATTTTTACTAGATGATTTTATTACTAAAATTAACTGTTTTTATATTATTTTTAAACTAAGCATATTTTTAAAAGTTAAATGTTATGCGTGTACACTACACTAAAAATGTACTTACAAGTCCATATTTATGACCAAATATAATCATTACTTTTTAATTAATCACTGCATGCCGTACCAACATCATAATCGCTAGACTCTAGGCAAAATTGATTCAAAGCATTACTTTTGGTAGGTACTGATAGGCACAGATATATAAAAGTACCAACATAATATATAGCTTTTAAAAATTCAGTTGGAATTAAATTATCCTCATTATAACGTATTGAAGTTACTTAAAATCCCCTTTAGTTTCATTTTTTATCTCCAAAATGCTCAAAAATAAAAATTTAAACGTTATATTTTAGCAGTAAAACCATTGTACAATAACATGACTAATTTTAGTTTTTTCTGGTCTCTTTAAATATGGAAACGAACTTAACTAATTCAGAAATGTACTTTTTTGTGTAACTCGAAAGTAATAATTTGAAGTTAAAAATGTTTGTAGTAAAATACATTCACCGACCTAAAATTTGATCCATTCAAAATAATGATTTATATAAAAATGCTCTAACTTTCAAAGGCTTATTTATTTGAAGTTTTTAGCAACTTTTAGATAAAATACTGTAGTTTTAAGATTAGTAATCGGACATCTAAAAGTAATTTAGTATATACGGGGGGGGGGGGGAGAAAAAAAAAACAATTTTTTCCTCTACTTTTGACACACCCTGTAGGTTAATTCTGCTAGTAGATCTGCATACAATTAACTTTATCAAGAAGACTGATTTGTTACCAACACTTTTTTTTTATTTACCCCGATATCTTAATTTTTTGTGAAATGTGACGGTTTAAAGAAAATGCTGCATTTTAGAAACGGTCATAATTTAAATGACGGTACAGAATAAACTACAAAATAAGTAGAGTGCTGTGGCCAACTCACAATATGACAACTGTCAAATATTCGTTACTTGGCAATTGCAGTTTAATTATTATTCATTATCAGCATAATACCATGGTTTTAACGCTTACTGATGCAACATGAGCAGTTGCTCTGGTACAAGACGGTAGGACTCAGTATTATACTTCTAGAATATTGGGTGTTACAAGGTGTAGCGTCCAGAGAGTTGTACAAGGTTTTAATGAAACTGGTAGTTTTTCGAGACGAAGAGAATCTGGCAGACGACGTTCTACAAATGTTCGAGATGATCGTTTTATGACATTAAATGTTTTGCGAGAAAGAAATACTACTGCTGTCATGGCTCGAAACCGTTTAGAAGAAGTACGTCAACTAGCTGTTAACGAAATAACGATACGAAGGCGATTACGAGAACATGGATTACGCTCCAGAAGACCTGCAACTGGTCCAGAATTACTTAGGAATCACAGAACAGCACGTCTTCGATTTGCCAGGGAGCAATAACATTGGAATATCGATGAATGGAGTAAGATTTTATTTTCTGACGAGTCAAGGTTTTGTTTACGTTCTCCTGATGGCCGTGAAAGAATATACCGAAGAAGAGGCGAAAGGTTTGACCAAGCAAATTTTTCCACAAGACTCGGTTATGAAGGAGGATCGGTAATGGTTTGGGGCGGCATAAGCATGGAAGCTCGTACTGATTTAGGCATTGTTGGCGGCGGAGCAATGACAGCTTACCGATATATTCGTGATGTGCTAGATCCATATGTAATTCCATTTGCACCATTTGTAGGAAATGAATTCATGTTTATGCATAACAACGCTCGACCACATATTGCGAGGATTGTATCTCAATATTTAGACGAAACAGAAATTCAGAGGATGCAACTGGCCATCACGTAGCCCAGACCTCAATCCAATTGAGCACGTCTGGGACATGATGGGCAGACGAGTTCATAACCGAGTTCCTTCTCCAAGTATTTTAAATTTTTTGAGAGATGCTTTGATCCAAGAATGGGATCAGATTGACCAGATGAAGATTCGATATCTAATAGAGGGTATGCCATGACGCATTGAGGCAGTTATTCGTGCTCTTGGGCAAAAAACCCGTCATTAATTTGTAATAAATATTAGTTTATTTGTTGTTTGAGTTGTTTATAAAATTATGTATTACTCTGCTAAAACTGAATAAAAAAATTAAGAATGTTGCATTTTCTTTAAACCGTCACATTTCACAAACAGATTAATATATCGGGGTAAATAAAAAAACAAAATGTTGGAAACAAATTAGTCTTCTTGATAAAGTTAATTGTGTGCAGATTTGCTAGCAGAATTAACCTACAGGATGTGTCAAAAGTAGAGGAAAAAATTGTTTTCTTTTCCCCCCTGTATATCCGGCGAGTACTAAATTACTTTTAGATGTCCGAATAATAATGTTAAAACTACAGTATTTTATCTAAATCTAAATCAGTCTCCGCATTTGAAAGTTAGAGCATTTTTAAATAAATCATTATTTTGAATGGATCGAATTTTAAGTCGGTGAGTGTAGTCTATGCGCAAAAATAATAAGCACCGCTGGATTTATGTTTTGGGTACTTCTCAGGTAATTTTAGGTTAGGTTTGCAAACTGGTCGTGTTAATGCACTTGAAACTGGAGAATCAACCATATAAGGTCGATAGATACTTAAAGTGGTTCCAACGAACATGTAAAAGATATTAACAGGAGGCCGGCGATAACTTGCTTAGGTGGTGATTTTAGTGGGTAAAGGGTAAAACTATTGGGAAAGGGAGAACCTGTACCGAATCTCTATAAGGGATTTCCACATATCAAAAAAATATCAAGAAGTTACTTCATCGAAAACTATTTTTTGTGCCAGTGTATCTAAAAATATACACAATCAAAAACTAAAAAGAAAATAATTTTAAAATGGAATGAATTATTTTATCAAATACAAAACAACAAAAGAAATCACATTGGAATAAAAAACAATAAGAAATCGTAGAATTTGAGGGTCGGCTTTGGCGCTGAACGTGTTAAATGTTTAGGATGTAATAAGATGCTTAATTTAAAAATGTATCTATATACTTGCTGGATGTTATAAGAATGGCAGTTTTTCTGTAGAAATGGTATACTGTGACGTAACAACTGGATGTCACAAGATGCAAGGTTTTTCTGGATGTCACAAAGTGTTGTTAATAAAAATATATACCGTGTATACTTTGGATCTCACAACGATAGGACGTTTTATTTTTTTAAAATGTGTATGGTTGTGATATTTTTCGCTCAGCCATAATATTTTTTTAATTAAAAGAAGTCATATTTTTATTTTTTTCCTAAAGTCTTTGCAAAGGGTGGATGTCACAAAGTCAAAATTTTTGCTGGATGTCACATGATACGCTGGTCGAGTATATATATATATATATATATATTATCATATTTGATTTGATTAGATTTTAATAAACCCAGCTTTAGTTATTTCCTACTTATTTTTCAAATATTTCAAAATATCAAGTAGTCTGGGAGTTTAGTTGTCAAATTAACAAAATGAAATTAATGAAATTTAGTTTCATTATTTACCTAGGTTTTTTTTATTATCATTATTTACCTAGGGAGAGAAATATTACTTCTCATTAGAGGAATGGAGTAAATAATGGTGATTTCTCATGTTAGTAGTAAAAAAAATATTTTTTGTTTTATTTTACATGATAGCCCTGTCGTTTATGCAGATAATCTTTGCCCCGAGGTTGTCCCGATAAAATATGTATGAACATCAATTCCATTTCCAGTTCGTTTTCTATTTGATGCCAAACTTCCCGATTTAGTGGCAATCATAGCGAATATATTATATCACCTTCTTTTTATTTCGCCCCAGAAACTGATCGTTTACCCGCATCTTGAGAATATTTTTTTCTGGTCATTAAGGGACGGTTTTTCAGTCTGGTGTTTATCCCTCTTATTTATCAACATTTTAAGCCTGAAAAATATGAAACTCTGCCAGTAGTGTGGATTCTACAGAAACAAGTTACTCAAGAAGGCGACGTAGATTTATCAACAAAGTTGTTTTACACAACCATGACTTATTATTCAAACTTGTATAGGTAGATAAATATAAATATAGTATATTACATAACAAGTGATTATTTTTTTGTTATGGTGTTTTTGGAGTTGTCATCTTCACCGATTATAAATTTGTACCTAGTGTTTTAAGTACATTGATATAATTTTTTTTTCCTGGTTACGTATAGGGTGGACCGGATTTAATTTGCGTATACAGAGATCTCGTAAACCATAAATGGGGAAAAAGTTTCGTATTTTGACGGATAATACAATGGTCCATAGAAGTTCCCGATTTTCTGACTGGTTCCGGAGATATTCGATAAAATCCGAAAAACCTCATTTTCGTTTTTTAAGTCGTGCGTTGTTATTATAAAAGATACAAAAAAAAATTATACGAAGTTTTTGTTATAAATCAAGTTCCCTATAATCTGCCTTATCAAAATTTTTATTACGACGTTTCGCATTTGCAGGGCCACCTTCAACTTATTTTTTTAAATACGGACCTGGATTTTTAACTGGAATTTTTTATAGCTTTTGTATAGCTAAATACAACGATATGTTACACTTTACCATTTTACTACGTTTCGTCTATGAAAATATCATCAGCTATGTAGCTTCTGATGATACCGTTCCTTACTTGATTAAAACAATAGCTAATTAAATAATAATTAAAAAACAAAACATACTTAAAATGTGAAATTTTAAATATTATTTGAAACATAATACAAGAATTATTTAATTACAAAATGGGTTACAATTTTTTATCAAACATGATTAAGTACAACCAGCAAACAAGACTAATGAAGAACCAATTATGGTTGTACACGTACACATTCTACAAATAATAAAGTTAATAACAAAAACAAAATTCAAAAACCAAAACAGTCACAATAGTTGCTCAAAATGTAGTCCATTCTATTGGATACAGAGTGCAATTCTCCTAGACATTTGGGATGTAGTTTTATCAACCATTTCTGGTGTAATTTTTTCAAATGCATCTACTATTCATTGACGAAATTATTGTAATATATATATAAAATAATCCATGTGGTTAAGACACGGAGATCGAGGAGGCCATCTTATTGGTCCATTGGTACCAATGCAATTACCTCTAAAATATTAATCGAGATACTCTGCAACCCTCCTAGCATTGTGTGCACTACAACCGTCTTGCATAAAGTATTGAAGATTTTGTCTTGTTTGTAAGGGCATCTCATCGAGTACTTCCTCCAATACATGTAGGTATCGGAACTGATTTAAATTACCATCCAAAAAAAAGGGCCCAATAATCTGATTTATTGATTAGTCCACACCACACATTTTGGGTAAAACGGAACTGTGGTCTAACTTCTCTGATTAAATGGGGATTAGAAGTAGCATACAAATGCTTGTTTTTGGGATTAAATATTCCACTATTAGTAAAGGAGCATTCATCCGTCCATAATATCTTTTGCGCAGTTTTCTACTATACCAACGACAAAACATCAGTCTTCTATCAGAGTCTCCAGCGTGTAATTTCTGGACTTTTTGAAATTTATACCCGTGGTATTTATGTTTCTTTAAAATTCTTTTAACCGTGGAGGTTCCTACTTCATATTCTTTAGCTATTCGCCTAGTAGAATTTTCAGGGTTAATATGTATTTGGGGAAGAACATTAATTTCATTATCAGTATGTCAAACCTGATATCTAGTTCTCCTTTTTTTCACACTGCTATGCTCTGCCATATTTTTTGAAATATAAGAAAACATCCTCTTAGATGGCTGTTGTCTATCAGGATATAAATCTAAATAAGTCTGAGCTGACCGGGTTTCATTATACAGTATGGTTCAAATGAAAGGAATAAATTCATTATAATGGAAGTAGTTGGTTTTTCGAAAAAATGCTCGGACAGGTCAATTTTGTTTACTTAAAGCGCAATTTTTTAAATAAAATTCAATTTTCCACTACTTCCCATTTTTGGGCAGTGACGTCATTGACAATTTTTTTAAATAATAACCCCAATTTTTTTTTCTTGATTTTGTTAAATCCTGAAATTTCCTACTCGGAAACATAATATTTGAAATATCTTACATAACAATTTTCTTTGAATAAAAGTCATTTAAAGATCAGACACATAAATTTTATTTTATTTTGAGAACACAATAAATGAATAAAAGATAATTATTTTTAATTAAGTGCCTAATCTAACAAAATAATAATAATACTATTATTAATAATAATAATAATAAAAAAGAATTTGTGAAATTGTCTTTAAATTCTTTTTATTATTACTATTATTAATATTATTATTATTTTAGATGAAGCACTTAATTACAAATAATCTTTTATTCATTTATTGTGTTTCAAAATAAAATAAAATTTATATATCTGATCTTTAAATGACTTTTATACAAAAAAAATTGTTATGTCAGATATTACAAATATTATCATTCTGAGTAGGAAATTGCAAGATCTATCAAAATCAAGAAAACAAAAATGGGGTTACTATTTAAAAAATTTGTCAATGACGTCACTGCCCAAAAATGGGAAGTGGGGTAAACAAAATTGACCTGTCTGAGCATTTTTTCGAAAAACCAACTACTTCCATTATAATGAATTTATTCCTTTCATTTGAACCATACTGTATATATATTATATATATATAACGAACCATAATATTTATTTAATTTTAAATTATTTAAAGCTAAAAAAGTACTGTAATATTAGATGTTACAGATTATAACAGAAATAATGGTGATAAGTTACAACTGACATGCATGGCAAACATGATTTTGTTAAGATCTTATGTATGCAAAATGAAAACATTAAAGATAGAAAAGGTGATAGGAATTTATAGATTGCTTGACCGTTTTATTTTTCATTTTGTTTTTGTTATTAGCTTTATTATTTGTAGAATGTGTACAACCATAATTCGTTTTTCATTAGTCTTGTTTGTTGGTTGTACTTAATCATGTTTGATAAAAAATTATAACCCATTTTGTAATTAAATAATTCTTGTATTATGTTTCAAATAATATTTAAAATTTCACATTTTAAGCATTTTTTGTTTTTTAATTATTATTTAATTAGCTATCTTGTTTTAATCAAGTAAGAAACGGTATGATCAGAAGCTACATAGCTGATGATATTTTCATAGACGAAACGTAGTAAAATGGTAAAGTGTAACATATCGTTGTATTTAGCTATATAAAAGCTAAAAAAAATTATAGTTAAAAATCCATGTCCGTATTTAAAAAAATAAGTTGAAGGTGGCCCTGGAAATACAAAACGTCATAATAAAAATTTTAACATGGCAGATTATAGGGAACTTGATTTATAACAAAAACTTTGTATAATTGTTTTTGTATCTTTTATAATAACAACGCACGACTTAAAAAACGAAAATGAAGTTTTTCGGATTTTATTGAATATCTCCGGAACTAGTCAGAAAATCTGAAACTTCTATGGACCGTTGTATTATCCGTCAAAATACGAAACTTTTCCTTATTTAACCGACAATGTATAGCCTACGGTTTACGAGGTCTCTGTATACGCAAATTAAATCCGCTCCACCCTGTATATATCTAGGGTTAAATAAAGTATAACTGGACCATTATAAAACTGAAATAAAATACAGGGTGTTCTATTTAAAAAATATACATTTTTATTTGCCAGAAAAAAGTAACACTTTGTATATCCTGAAATATTATTTAAATATGTCTTGTTCAAATCCATATAATTTTTATATAAAACTTATTTTGTGTATTTATATCACAAATTTAATTACGCACTAATAGGACACCTTCTATAATGTTATATGATTATGTATTTTATACCAGTTTGAAATAACATTTAATACTAATTTAAATACGGTAATTATTTTATTTTAATTTGTGTTTTATAATCAGGTTAATATTATTTCTCCTTTTAAAATTTGAATTTAAAAGAAAAGGCAAGTCTAATATAAAAAGAATAAATACAATTTTCTGAAAAAAAAAAACTATTATTTTTTAATAAAAAAGAAAATAATGCTAAGGGTGTGCTAATTCAAAAACAGTTTTGGAAAATGATAAATACAAATCTATATTTTAATTGCGATAGTCCGTTTTAATAAACGATTGGTGTAAAATAGTAATTTTAAAGATAATAAATTTTTATTACCATTAAAAGCATTTCAAATTTACAAGCTTTTGGTATTATGTAGATAAATCCATATGATTTGTTTAATAATATATTGCTTGTTCATTTTATATCATAGTTCAATATTCATATAAACAAAATAAATGAATGATGACAACATTTTTAAAGAATATCTACACTTGTTTTAGAAATAAATTTTAATATTTGGTAAATGACAAAACATAAATATAAGTAATTTATAAGTAATTAAATACCAATTTTTGTTCCTTTCAAGACCAGCACCTACAAATTAAAACCTAAACGTTCTGTTAAAATTCAGCTGATTTTTCTCGGTTTAATTTGTAATCTACAATTAGTTCTTTATTCTAACTTAATTTTTGACAATTCGCATCCCCATCATTTGATGTTCTAAAGCATTTATCTCTAGAAGCGGGTTAATTGTATGTATCTAGATGACTTTAATTTAATCAAAGTTGGAAAGTCTTAATTAAGACCATGTAGCTTATCTAAGAATGATGCAGAGACAGAATAATTCATTTTTAGTATGAAGGAAATCAATAGTGGTATTCAAGGACTGCCAAGCGTTGGCTTTATAACAAATTATATAGCATTTTAATTAAATTATTGAAATTACCAATCACAGACAAACAAATAATTTTTTGATATGTTGACAGAAAAAATTAATTTGACAATTCTTATAGTAAAGTTATTTAATAATTTGTGTGCTGTAAATATATTAAAAAAAGTGGTATCTGATAAGAGTAAATCAATAAAAATAAACTAGTTAACAGTGGTGTCGTGAATTTGAAAATCACAAATAATAAAAATGGTTTAACTATGGATGAATCAGCTACAGTAGATATTGCAAATTTTGAACTTTTGAAGTTACTAAAATTATTAAATAAAAACAGAAGGTAATCAAATAAGGAAATCGATTTAAGAAGATATACATAAAGAAAATAATAAGTTATTCAAAAAATTAGATGAATTTTTACACCAAATTGAACTTTAAAAGAATAACCCGTAAAAATAACATTTTGATATTAGATTTGGAAGTATCTGACAACACAGATTTAATAAGTGAGGTTCTAGTACAGATTAGGGGGCTTTTAGATGTACATATTACTGATTGTGATTTAAATAATGTATATATCATTAAAGCTGGATTAAGCAAAGCTATTAAAATCTCTTGTATAAAAAAAAACCTCATACTGAAAAACTGTAATAAACTGTAAGGAACGAACATAACTATTGTACAAGATCTATGTTTTGAAGACAGACAAGACAACCACATTCTGAGAAAACACCTAAAGCTTGCGAGATCAAAAAATTACTTTGCCAAAATATAAGGCCATAAGCTTGTTGTTGACGGCCCTCCCCCCCGGCACCGCCTATTCATTCGTTATTTTACTCTCAAATGTTATTATTTACCTCACAAGTTTATTTTACTTTAAATTCTATACTTACTGAATTTGACCTTTTTTCCTCTAGTAGTAAAAGTGATCATCTAGTTAATTAATTGATAATTTAAACACCCACGTTGTGATAATGTTAATTAAGGTTAACCAGGAATCGATGCAAAGTTTGGTGCAAATTGATAAATAAAACCAGACAAATTTATATTTAAACTCTTTTTATTTTTCATACTTTTAATGTGATGCAATTATTAGCAAAGTATATTACAATTGTTACTATTTACTGAGATCGCACTTGAGTCCCATTCAAACGCAGACCATATTCATTTGCTATCAATATATATTCTTATTTAGGTTGATGCCCAACGGAGTTAACGAACAGCGTCAATTCGCCAGTTGATTAACTACTGCGTTGATGTTTATATTCTTATTCAGGTTGATGATAACTGAATTAACGAAGAGCGCCAATTCGCCAGTTGGTTAACTACTTGGTTGGTATTGATTTGATTCTATTTTAGATATACACAGGTTGCACCCTCTTAGGTAAATATTTCGACGAGTATAGAGGTGATGACCAACGGAATTAACGAACAGCGCCAATTCGCCAGTTGATTACTTCACTATGTTGATTTCACATATACTTTGTTTCAAACCTAGTAGAAGAGGTTGCTTAGCATATAGGTGTCCCCCTTGAGTTAACGAACAGTGTATTCACCAGTTGGTTAACTTACTATTAAACTTACCATCTTGGTTTGTACAATTTATCTAAGATAGCACATCCCTGTATATTTCAAAAATATTGATTTTTATAATTTCTATTTCTATCTTTAAATACTTTCGATTCATTTCTTCTATTAAAAAGACTTAATTCAATCCTGTATATGTTTTAATATTGAATATTATAATTTCTATTGAAATAACTTAATACAACCCTGTATATTTTTTAATATTGATTTTTATAATTTCTATTAAAATACTCAAAATTTCACTCATCGAAAATAGATGTTTATCCTTACTGTCTGTCGGGGTGTATGACCTAAAGGCCATGTGGTTTATTGATAATATTTTACAGCAAATGTCAAGCCTTTGTTTAAACGAAACCCTGGTGGTATCTCAAAGAAAGTTACATAAATCTTTTGACTCATCATTGAAAATAGACATTAGATTATGTACTAATTTCATCTATGTGACGGCGTCGATTTGGGTACGCCGCAGCGTTGAGCTTCGAGGACACCACCGTCGTGGTGGAAAGGTAGGTATTTAATACGGTACTGTATTGGGACAGATATACGTTAGAATTAAGTATGTGATGCGGAACGTGATATTATGAAGGAAATATTTAGGGACGGCAAGTGTCGGAAATAAGGCGCGGGACGTTGAGCGTCGAAATGAATACTTAGGAAATACTTAGATGGTGCGGAATGTGACAGCGTTCGAGACGTAGGGAGTAGGACGGCAGGACGTTGGGCGTCGAGACGTTCACACCTTCGGGGATAGGAGGTATTGTAGGATAGACGTCGTTTAGTAAGAGCATTTTAGGAAAGGTACTGACTACCGAACGTAAAATATAACTGGATACAAATAATAAATGAATGCTTGCACATCAAATAATAAAAAATGAATGCATGCACACCAAATAGTTAGAAATGAATAAATCCGAGCTCATTTGGGTCTGGCTTCTTATACTAAACCTTAATGGCCCTTGTGACGTCTTTATGTCTTTAGTTCCTATCAAATTGTGAATGCAAAAAGGGGGTGGCTTATTTATTATGTGTCTTGAAAGCTTTGTATATCGAAATATTGTCGAAATCGGTCCTAACATCAAAACTAGAAAGATAAGCGAGTTAAGTGTTTTAATGATAATCACTTCGTGAAAAGAAATATGTTTTATGGTGTTTTCTTGCTCTAGGTTCTCAGCCACATGCACGAAATTTTGATCTTTTACCGACATGGTTATAGCTATTATTTATTAGGTATTGTAAATAAGATTTAATTATCTGGGAGATTTTTCGTTAAATGAAGGTTTTTGAATTTAATGAGAATGCAATATTATATTTATTAAATGGAATTAATAAATTATTAAGGTACCTGGGTGCGGTAGGTTACATTGTCAACAATGAAGTCTATAACATAGAATAACTTAAGGATATGGAAAAAACTACTCAAGAAGAAATAAACATACGATTACCGGAACGTAATAAGCCAAGATCAAACAGTGCTTCACAAAGCCCTGTTGTGTCTGAAACATTCTTCGAAGACATCCTAGCTAGATTTACAACAAAGTTGAAAAGGAAAAATTATTAGAACAAAAAAATAATATCAGAAGAGAAGTCTTGGAAACCAGATCCGTCAATACTATAGAAAAAAACTAACAAAAAACTCAGAAAAAGAAAATAACGAAGAAACAACACTGGTAGAAACAGCAGTAGCATAATCATTCAAAAGAGTGATCCTTCAAAAACCGAACTGCCGCCACTTCTTACTTAAAAATGAAGAAGTGTGGAAGGGACAAAAATTAAAAACTTTTTAAATATTTAGACATATATACAAGACCAGTCACGAGGAATTTTTCATTCTTCTTGTGTATAAAGAGTCCTCTTAGGGAAACCATTCATTAAAAACGGACAGTTTGATTACAATCCATATTTGTTGTTAAAAAACTGTTACTCGATATTAAGTATCAGAAAAAATCATTCAATTATTATACAACCATTTTCGTCCAAATTTTTATCAATTATGAAAAATTTTATTAAATTAAATATCCACCAGGAAATAACAAGTTAAAAATAAGCTTACCAAAACGACAAAAACGCCATAAAAAATCCAATTTTCATTCTCTATATTTTACTCGTATTTCCAATGAGTTGCGTACATACGGGATTACTCGTTTCGCAGGTTGTCAGTTTGAATATAACTCAAACGAATGTGTTGTAACACCAGACGAGTTAATCAGGGAGTTTTGTTTTAGTTCATGTTTCAAACGGTAATTAGCACATTCTACGCTCATCTATATTTTTTTCTTTCACGTCTAAATGCATAACAGCCATTGTGTTATTTCATCGATACTAAAACCAACCAAAAGCTTATTTTATGTTTTTTGATTAGTGTAAATCCAGTTCTCCATACTTTTGTATATAGTTTTATCATTTTACTGAAATTTTCAGAACTTTTGTTTATATGTATGGATATGTAGATTAATGTATTAACAAGATAGGTAAACTAAATATGTATAGGCAATATGCGCAAAAATCATTACCTTTGCTAAAATAAACACTTTCTTATTATTATTTTGAGACATAATAATGGATAATGCTGTTAAATTCTTTCTTCCATTTATACTAGTTTATTTTATTTTATTTATTCTTTATTCTGTTTAGAATATTGCTAATGATCATCTCTCAATATTTGATTACAAAGCTATTGTTACTTTTTCTGAATATTTTTAAGATGCGATAAGATCTGGTAAATTATAAAAAACTAATGCGTAGGTCGTAGGTATCGATGTAAATATGCAGTGAATGATCTGAAATCCTATTTAGGTACTCGTCAGAGTGGTGGTGTAGGGTTTTTTTTATAATATAGCATAATGGCGCATATCACTGTCCTAAAATTATACATATAATGAGTATTCACTACTATGTGAGTACTCTACTGCGTAAAAACAAAACAATTTTCATATTTTATATTTTGGATATATTTTGGGTATTCTATTTAAAGTTTTTAAATTATCTCTATCTTTTAGGTTCTCTAATAAATTTTTTTTTTTTAAATGACCAAAATTTAACTAAAAGTGCAACTTTATTTTATGTCTTAACAATACAAAAGTTATAATGTAAAAGCTAGAGGAGAATCCGGGAGATGGCCTCTGGATTTTTTCCTTGGAGCTCTTCTTCGATGAATTTTTTCTATATTTTCTATATGAATTAATGCAAAATAATAAACAAAATGCAATAAAATTATAAATCGATACAGTTCAAATACTGATATTGTAAAAATGGATTGGATTGTCAAAAATGTGTTTTACGTCTTGTTTTTGAAAATTTAGAGTGTTTTAAGATGGTTCCAAATCAATACTGTTCAATTTAATAGGTTTAAGATAAATAGGATTTTTATCAGTAGAATTTTTAATATTAACTTTGAGAAGTTCAATTATTTTAATATTAACTTTGAGAAGTTCAATTATTTTAATTTAACTTTTTGGCATTTCATTGCTGCGTAGAACTATTTTACCTATTCTACACTTATTGATTAATTCTAACATGAATGTTGCTTCTAATGGAATATTGTCATTGTCTTTTCCGCAGATTTTTTGGGTTACCGTGTTCTGAGGTGAGATGATCATCCATTTATTTTGACGAATTTTCTGAATTTTTATGTCCACAAAGTCCAGATAGATGGTTTGACAAGAACCTCGGAAAACCTCAACAACAAAGCTTCGCAGGGGCCATCATCGTGTACTGGTACTGATTGGTGACAGATAAATTAATGGTTACTAATTTCTTGACATTCTGAATTAAATGATTCTTATTTAGGATAAAGGATTTCGAATTTGGAAAATTCATTTGCTTTTAGGAGTAGGTGAAAAAGTTGATATAAATCGTAATTTTCTCTCTCTACAATTGGGATTTCTATAATAAAAATAATTTTACTGTTTTTACTATAACTTTTAACTTGCATTATTTTTTCGAATTTATGCATATTGTTTAAAATCGGTTCAAATGCTAGTTTGTTGTTAAAGAAATTGCTATCTATTAATTTAATATGGTTGATCAAATCTTGAGGATCTATTATCGAATAATTATGGAAAATATGATAGCAATTTTAATTTTTTCTAGTAAATGGTAAATATTTTGATATAAAATTGATATTTGATTTGTAACTTCTTGAATATAGACACTTTCAAAAGTTTGTTTATTTTAAATTTGAGCGGTTTCTAAAATGTGTGTGTGTTTCTATTTTGTTTATTTGAGATTTTAATTTTAGTTATTTGTGAACTAAGAGTTGACTACTTTTATTAAATATGTTTAAAGAATTTAAGAAGGTTATTTGTTTATTAATTAAAGATTTTATCTTATTTTGATTTGTCGAAAGATTTTCGATGGCTTTGTCATATTTTTCGGCGTTTTTTGATCTAAATTTCCAAATATTTATTTAATTATGGTACCTAAACCATTAAGGGTTTATTCAAGTGTAATAGGTTTAATTGATTAATTTGGGTAATAATTTTATTTTTATTATGGTTACTGTTTTAAATGTAGGTAATAAAGAAGTCATCGGAATCTGACTTCGTCTGCGTTGCTTAATCTATGTTCAATAATATGAGAGCCGCTTCTCCAAGAATAGGACGTCGTTAATTTAAACTCACTCATAAATAGGATATAGGAAGGAAGAACGCAATGGCAAATGATAAAGTTTCTCATTAAACTTAATTCTATATTAATTTCAGTTCAGAAACGTTTCTGTGACGCTGCAAATACAACCGATAACTTCCAGGCGCTTATAGATAAAGTGTTAGTTACTGCAAAACTGATTATTATGCTTAATTTTAGTAATGAAAATTTATTACCAAAACTGATTTATTACATTAGCGTTTAAATGTTATTTTATAGCGTTTTTTTTAGTAATTAACACATCAAAACAAATTATATTTTAATTTTTGATGATTGCATTTTTGATTTTAGTTTATGTACCTATTTTATAAATTATGGTGTAAAGTTTCACGTATGGTACACACTATTTTGGAAATACCGTAATAATAATAATAATAATAATAGTGATTAAATAAACAATGAGCGATAATTTTCAAACCGCATTTGTTTAAATATATTAATTATAATTAAAAACAATAGTCGTGTGTGCAACAACTGAAAAAAAAACGACTAGAGCAGCGAAATTGTGACACAAATCGTTAAACGAGTGTCACGATCCATGGGAAAAGCGTTTTTCTCAGATGTTACACACTTTATTTTTGCTACGACTGCTTATTATTTGTTAAATTAAAATAGACTAACATAGACACATTTTTTTAACGAAAATTTTTTTTTATTAATTTTGTTTCTAAAATGAAATGTGTACCCTCAACATAACACCGAAATTTTTCAATCCAAAAATACATCCAAGTAATTCTCTTACAGTAGTAGATAATTTTCTTTTACAAGTCGTTAAGCTACGACTAGCATAAGTAATTGGGTGTTCAAGACCATCACATTCTTGATATAAGATAGCACCAATTCATTCCAGTTTCACTAGAATCCGTTTGGATAATGAATTGTTTTGAATAATCTGGACTTTCCAGTATTGGGCTAGTGGTAAGCATCTTTTTGATCTCCACAAACGCAGCAACAGCTTCTGGTGTCCATACTATAGACTGTCCCTTCGTCTCATTCTTTAATAGGTCATTAATAGGTGAACAAACCGTAGATAAATTTTTCAGGAACCTCCTATACCAACCTATTAAGCCTATGAGACGTTTAATCTCCGTAGTATTTGGGGGAATTTTATAATTCAAAATTACAGAAACTTTTTCGGGATCCGTCCTTAAACCACCTTATCTAAGAAAAATCCAAAGAAACGAAGAGAATCACGACAAAATTCACTTTTCTCCATATTAATTGTAAGACTAGCATCTTTTAATCTATTAAACAATTTTTTCTAAGTGTCAATATGAAGTTCAAAAGTAGGAGTTACTACAATAATGTTATCCAAATAACAGAAACAATAAGGAAGAATAGAGGGATCTATGACTATGTCCATTAAACAAGCCATTATACGAGGACCATTTTTTAAGCCAAATATCATTCTTGTGATTTCAAATGACCCAATACCAAAAACTGAAAAAGCAGTTTTAGGTTTGAAGGTATCAGTTAGGGGAATCTGTAGAAAAGCTTTTCTAAGATCAATGGAGGTAAGACATTTTGCATCCCTAAGTTTACTCAATATTGAGTCCACTAAATGCATAGGATAACTATCAGAAACAGTGTGTTGATTCAAATGTCTACTATCTAAACATAATCTTTTTTCTGTACTAGTTTTCTTATCAACTATTCAAAGTGGACTGGACCAAGGAAAAACAGTGGTTGTATGATACCTAATTGTAGTAAATTATTAAGTTCTTTTTTAACATTGGCTATCATGGCAGGTGAAAGTGGGTACTGTCTAGAAAAAATTGGTTTTGTAACCCCAGTATCAATATCATGTTTAATTAAATGTGTATATCCTAGAGAATCTTTTGGAACTATAGTAGAAAAAAGATCTACCACTCCATTAAGTTTAGGTTTATGTTCAGAAGACAGATTTGACATTGTTTGTATAGAATTTACAGCACATACAGATGATAATAAACAATATTAAATAAATTTAAAAAGTAAATGCCAAAATTAAATTATCTTTTACTGTAGGTATAAGTAAAATTCTTAAAGTTTTTGTAACATTATCAACATTGACTGGTACATTTATAAAACCTAATACATTTTATGAAACCCCATCAGCAGTAGTTACACTTAAATCATCATCATATAAGATAGGTGTATTTATTTTATGGATAAAATTAAAAGCTTGTTGACCTAAAATTGTTGAATTAGAACCTGTATCTACTAAAGATAATATTTCAATATTGTTTATTTTAACCTTTAAATATGGCCTATTATCATTTAGTTTTTTAAAAAATAATGGACTTGAGTTATTGTTTAGAGAAACATGTTTGACCCATCCTCTACTATTAGAGATGGTGAGGTATTATCATTAACTAAAACACTATCATTTTTAAAGTTATAAGAAATTTTTTTAGGTATGGCACTGGAGTTAGATATTTTATTAAGGAAATTTTTTACAAAAGATAGGTATTGTTTCCATTCCGCTATAGAAATTAATTTTATTTCCTGTACTTTGTGAATTGTTTTTTAGCGATGGTCTTAACAAATTTTGAACTTTTGTAAGACTGCGACTCCTAGCCAGACCTTGGGGTACAGCCTGTAGTCCGTGTTTTGAACAATTAGGACAATTTACTAGTGTTTTATTTTTGTACTTACAGTGATAACAAAAGATATTTCGTTTAGAAAAACATTTTGAATAAGTATGTCCAACTTTACCACAGTTAAAACAAGAAAATTAGCTAATCTACCTTTATTTAATTGACTATTGTTACTACGGTACTGGTTAGTATTAGTTGAAAAATTATTACTACCAAGAGCAGCAGAATTATTTACATGGGAATGTTTAAAATTTGGAGATAAACTTTGAGCATCTTCTCACATAAAATCATGTAAGAAATAGAATAAAGTTGGTTTCTATTTTGAATATCTAATTCTAATTTATATTGATAGTCACAAGGTAAGAAATGTAATTTTAATTGTTCTACAAGGTGATCCCAGTCAGCGAATTTAGAACAATTATTCATATACCAAAATAGAATATCACCTGTTAAAAGATCACAGCTACGTTGAAACACTTGTTGTTTCGAAATACCTCTAGACATCTTAACATTTCAACATGTCCCAAAAAAATCAAACAACGAATTCTTAAATGAATAAAACCAAATTTGGTAGATTTTCACAAAACTTTTATTTTAAAAATTAAAAAAAAATTAAAATTTAAAATAAAAGTTTTGTGAAAAATCTACCAAATTTGGTTTTACTCATTTAAGATAATATGGATTTTCATCAAGTAAAGGCCGAAACAATAAATAAACAACGAATTGTTACCATCATAGTATACACCCTATTTATAAACATCTACACTTGTATATGAAGGACAACTAACTTGTTCTGTAGATAAAGTACTAGAGTTAAAACTAGAAGAATTGTTATTAATTTTTTTTGAAAAATCAGCTTCTAACATGATTATTTTTGTTTTTATTGTGTTTTGAGCTGTAGCTTCCTCATCAGATTCTACTTTTAAATTAGCTACCCTATTAGATAAGTAAACTAATCTAGAACTAATTCGTTTAAAAGCTGGTACAGATTTATAACCAGTAAAATTTTATATTTCTGTATTGACTTCTTTAATTGACAATTCCATTTCTGTGGTATCATTTTTATGATTATAAGGATTTATTTATCTCTGAAAAACTCCTATTGTGTGGCTCTTTAGATAACAAACCACTCAAAACATTTCATTTTTGTTCTACAGTAGAAGGGAAGTCTACCCCTCTGATTAAAATTTCATAGATGAACTCATGAGTTTTTAAATGTTTGGAAATCATTTTAATAAAGAGGATATCAGTCAGAAAAAAAATGTAAAAAGCAATATATTTGTTTTAACCTATGAGTTATTTACTTATTTTCTTCAATTAATAAGCGTGTAGCTTAGCTCTTTTCACCACCAATACGACGTTATATTTTTGCGAAATGGTTTTTTTAATCGACTCCATTTTTTAACAAATTAGTGACAATACTATTTTCGTCAGTCATAAATGATATTTTATTTCAAATATTATTTTTTTTAATACAAATAATTAGATTTAAAATGTAAACACATTCAAAATTTTATCGGCATTAAATGACTAAATTTGAGTTTTTAACCATATAACAGTTATCAATATTATTATCTAGGATATTTGAGAGGGGAGCCGTCAGAAATGGTTTCGTACAGTATAAGAAAAGTTAATAACTTTAAACGTAAGTAAGATGTAAAACAATTGTAAGTTTGTATCTACAGAAATCAAAGGAAAAATAATTTTATTTAAATCGCTCTAGTTTTGACTGGTTGGAACCATAGCTATAATCTTTTTGGGTCTATTCATACTAAATTACTTTACATCCAATCTGTCTTGTCTAATTCTGTGTTACGGTTTGTTTTATAACTTAAGCTGAAAGGGTATAAGCTTTCAGGGAATATAAGGTAGTTGTAGCTTGTGCTTCGTTTTTGATGACACGTCTCTATTCATTTACCTTAAAAAATAATACTAAAATGAGTACTGTATGCTAGATGGTAATTTGTTTTATGTAAAGTTTTTAGTCAGAAGTTGTGTTTTCTGTTCAGTTTTTTTTTTAGATAAAGGGTGGATATAAAACTTACACACATTTCAGTTTGTATAATATTAATTATTATCGTTTAAATGTAAAAAGTTATATTTAACGTAGTTATGAACTGTGACGTGTTGTTTTTATTATTTTAAAAAGCGTTGAAAAAACTTGGATCTAGATAAATTTGCAAAAATAAATGTCATTAAATTAGTTTACAAAAAATCAGACTTATTGACTGATATTTTAAATGTAAATTTATCCTCCTTAAATTATAATTTTTTGTCAAATTTAGAAATAAAATATGACTATATATGGAAAAAAAACTCAATATTTTAATTTAGTCAGTCAAATGACCACCACATAATTAAAGAAGGAAAGCTTGGTAGCTCAAAAAGTTATAATAAAATCCTTGTCATCATTTTTTTTAACCCATATTCAGTTTAAATAGTCTGTTTATTGGGTTTTCTGGCCATCTAAACAATAAATAAGAAAAAAAATCTGATGTGTCCAACACATGACTTTCCTATCTAGTTATTACAGGCTTTTTCCGGTTATTTTGTACAACCTATTGCAGCACATCTATAAATGTTTAGAGGATAAACTAAATATATACATTGTCCACATACATCTACCGCGAAACATTTTTCTATAGATATTCATTGAAAATGAAAATACTGAAAAATTTAAATTTAGCACTTTTCCTACAATTTTTCCATTACGGTCCATTTTAAAAAAATCATGTATAAACAAATATTATACAGATCGATATCGCAAACAACTTTTATTTCAACAATTTTCATAAAAATCAGAATTTTGCACATTTTGTCAAATTTTTCGAATACGGACCATTTCAGGAAATTTTTACATAAAACAAAAAGTATAGATAATAATATTAGAAGTAACTTTTATTTGAACAATTTTTTTCTCCAAACATAAATAACAGATATATTCCATAAAATATAAAAACGGCCTCCCATAAAGTACCCCCCCAGATGTTCCGACTTTCTCCAAAATCTAATCATTTCACGTCAGGCCGAAATAAAACTTAAGTTTAAAATTTAATGTTTTTTTCTTTATCCGTTTTTGAGTTTTCTTCAAATTTCGAAATTTAAACATTTTTATCAAATATCTTGAATACGGTCCATTTTAGAGAAATTATCTAAAGAATAAAAATTATAGAGAATTATATTACAAACAACTTTTGTTTGAACAATTTTTATAAAAAAAATATGTTTTTACATTTTGTCAAATTTCGCGGATACGGACCATTTTAGGAAAATTTTGTATATAACAAAAATTATAGATAATAAAATAAGAAGTAACTTTCATTTGAAGAATTTTCTTCCCCAAACGTAAATAACAGATATATTTCATAAAATATAAAAATAGCCACCTATAAAGTACCCCCCCAGATGTTCCGACTCTGCCCAAAATCTAATCAGCTCATTAGACGCTGGAACAAAGCTTAAGTTTGAAATTTGGTGTTTTTCCGTGTATCGGTTCATGAGTTATGCGTTATACAGACACACACACACACACACACACACACACACACACACACACACACACACACACACACACACACACACACACACACACACACACACACACACACACACACACACACACACACACACACACACACACACACACACACACACACACACACACACACACACACACACACACACACACACACACACACACACACACACACACACACACACACACACACACACACACACACACACACACACACACACACACACACACACACACACACACACACACACACACACACACACACACACACACACACACACACACACACACACACACACACACACACACACACACACACACACACACACACACACACACACACACACACACACACACACACACACACACACACACACACACACACACACACACACACACACACACACACACACACACACACACACACACACACACACACACACACACACACACACACACACACACACACACACACACACACACACACACACACACACACACACACACACACACACACACACACACACACACACACACACACACACACACACACACACACACACACACACACACACACACACACACACACACGACACAGACACAGACACAGACACAGACACAGACACAGACACAGACACAGACACAGACACAGACACAGACACAGACACAGACACAGACACAGACACAGACACAGACACAGACACAGACACAGACACAGACACAGACACAGACACAGACACAGACACAGACACAGACACAGACACAGACACAGACACAGACACAGACACAGACACAGACACAGACACAGACACAGACACAGACACAGACACAGACACAGACACAGACACAGACACAGACACAGACACAGACACAGACACAGACACAGACACAGACACAGACACAGACACAGACACAGACACAGACACAGACACAGACACAGACACAGACACAGACACAGACACAGACACAGACACAGACACAGACACAGACACAGACACAGACACAGACACAGACACAGACACAGACACAGACACAGACACAGACACAGACACAGACACAGACACAGACACAGACACAGACACAGACACAGACACAGACACAGACACAGACACAGACACAGACACAGACACAGACACAGACACAGACACAGACACAGACACAGACACAGACACAGACACAGACACAGACACAGACACAGACACAGACACAGACACAGACACAGACACAGACACAGACACAGACACAGACACAGACACAGACACAGACACAGACACAGACACAGACACAGACACAGACACAGACACAGACACAGACACAGACACAGACACAGACACAGACACAGACACAGACACAGACACAGACACAGACACAGACACAGACACAGACACAGACACAGACACAGACACAGACACAGACACAGACACAGACACAGACACAGACACAGACACAGACACAGACACAGACACAGACACAGACACAGACACAGACACAGACACAGACACAGACACAGACACAGACACAGACACAGACACAGACACAGACACAGACACAGACACAGACACAGACACAGACACAGACACAGACACAGACACAGACACAGACACAGACACAGACACAGACACAGACACAGACACAGACACAGACACAGACACAGACACAGACACAGACACAGACACAGACACAGACACAGACACAGACACAGACACAGACACAGACACAGACACAGACACAGACACAGACACAGACACAGACACAGACACAGACACAGACACAGACACAGACACAGACACAGACACAGACACAGACACAGACACAGACACAGACACAGACACAGACACAGACACAGACACAGACACAGACACAGACACAGACACAGACACAGACACAGACACAGACACAGACACAGACACAGACACAGACACAGACACAGACACAGACACAGACACAGACACAGACACAGACACAGACACAGACACAGACACAGACACAGACACAGACACAGACACAGACACAGACACAGACACAGACACAGACACAGACACAGACACAGACACAGACACAGACACAGACACAGACACAGACACAGACACAGACACAGACACAGACACAGACACAGACACAGACACAGACACAGACACAGACACAGACACAGACACAGACACAGACACAGACACAGACACAGACACAGACACAGACACAGACACAGACACAGACACAGACACAGACACAGACACAGACACAGACACAGACACAGACACAGACACAGACACAGACACAGACACAGACACAGACACAGACACAGACACAGACACAGACACAGACACAGACACAGACACAGACACAGACACAGACACAGACACAGACACAGACACAGACACAGACACAGACACAGACACAGACACAGACACAGACACAGACACAGACACAGACACAGACACAGACACAGACACAGACACAGACACAGACACAGACACAGACACAGACACAGACACAGACACAGACACAGACACAGACACAGACACAGACACAGACACAGACACAGACACAGACACAGACACAGACACAGACACAGACACAGACACAGACACAGACACAGACACAGACACAGACACAGACACAGACACAGACACAGACACAGACACAGACACAGACACAGACACAGACACAGACACAGACACAGACACAGACACAGACACAGACACAGACACAGACACAGACACAGACACAGACACAGACACAGACACAGACACAGACACAGACACAGACACAGACACAGACACAGACACAGACACAGACACAGACACAGACACAGACACAGACACAGACACAGACACAGACACAGACACAGACACAGACACAGACACAGACACAGACACAGACACAGACACAGACACAGACACAGACACAGACACAGACACAGACACAGACACAGACACAGACACAGACACAGACACAGACACAGACACAGACACAGACACAGACACAGACACAGACACAGACACAGACACAGACACAGACACAGACACAGACACAGACACAGACACAGACACAGACACAGACACAGACACAGACACAGACACAGACACAGACACAGACACAGACACAGACACAGACACAGACACAGACACAGACACAGACACAGACACAGACACAGACACAGACACAGACACAGACACAGACACAGACACAGACACAGACACAGACACAGACACAGACACAGACACAGACACAGACACAGACACAGACACAGACACAGACACAGACACAGAGACACAGACACAGACACAGACACACAGACACAGACACAGACACAGACACAGACACAGACACAGACACACAGACACAGACACAGACACAGACACAGACACACAGACACAGACACACAGACACAGACACACAGACACAGACACACAGACACAGACACACAGACACAGACACACAGACACAGACACACAGACACACAGACACACAGACACACAGACACAGACACACAGACACAGACACAGACACAGACACAGACACAGACACAGACACAGACACAGACACAGACACAGACACAGACACAGACACAGACACAGACACAGACACAGACACAGACACAGACACAGACACAGACACAGACACAGACACAGACACAGACACAGACACAGACACAGACACAGACACAGACACAGACACAGACACAGACACAGACACAGACACAGACACAGACACAGACACAGACACAGACACAGACACAGACACAGACACAGACACAGACACAGACACAGACACAGACACAGACACAGACACAGAGACACAGACACAGACACAGACACAGACACAGACACAGACACAGACACAGACACAGACACAGACACAGACACAGACACAGACACAGACACAGACACAGACACAGACACAGACACAGACACAGACACAGACACAGACACAGACACAGACACAGACACAGACACAGACACAGACACAGACACAGACACAGACACAGACACAGACACAGACACAGACACAGACACAGACACAGACACAGACACAGACACAGACACAGACACAGACACAGACACAGACACAGACACAGACACAGACACAGACACAGACACAGACACAGACACAGACACAGACACAGACACAGACACAGACACAGACACAGACACAGACACAGACACAGACACAGACACAGACACAGACACAGACACAGACACAGACACAGACACAGACACAGACACAGACACAGACACAGACACAGACACAGACACAGACACAGACACAGACACAGACACAGACACAGACACAGACACAGACACAGACACAGACACAGACACAGACACAGACACAGACACAGACACAGACACAGACACAGACACAGACACAGACACAGACACAGACACAGACACAGACACAGACACAGACACAGACACAGACACAGACACAGACACAGACACAGACACAGACACAGACACAGACACAGACACAGACACAGACACAGACACAGACACAGACACAGACACAGACACAGACACAGACACAGACACAGACACAGACACAGACACAGACACAGACACAGACACAGACACAGACACAGACACAGACACAGACACAGACACAGACACAGACACAGACACAGACACAGACACAGACACAGACACAGACACAGACACAGACACAGACACAGACACAGACACAGACACAGACACAGACACAGACACAGACACAGACACAGACACAGACACAGACACAGACACAGACACAGACACAGACACAGACACAGACACAGACACAGACACAGACACAGACACAGACACAGACACAGACACAGACACAGACACAGACACAGACACAGACACAGACACAGACACAGACACAGACACAGACACAGACACAGACACAGACACAGACACAGACACAGACACAGACACAGACACAGACACAGACACAGACACAGACACAGACACAGACACAGACACAGACACAGACACAGACACAGACACAGACACAGACACAGACACAGACACAGACACAGACACAGACACAGACACAGACACAGACACAGACACAGACACAGACACAGACACAGACACAGACACAGACACAGACACAGACACAGACACAGACACAGACACAGACACAGACACAGACACAGACACAGACACAGACACAGACACAGACACAGACACAGACACAGACACAGACACAGACACAGACACAGACACAGACACAGACACAGACACAGACACAGACACAGACACAGACACAGACACAGACACAGACACAGACACAGACACAGACACAGACACAGACACAGACACAGACACAGACACAGACACAGACACAGACACAGACACAGACACAGACACAGACACAGACACAGACACAGACACAGACACAGACACAGACACAGACACAGACACAGACACAGACACAGACACAGACACAGACACAGACACAGACACAGACACAGACACAGACACAGAGACACAGACACAGACACAGACACAGACACAGACACAGACACAGACACAGACACAGACACAGACACAGACACAGAGACACAGACACAGACACAGACACAGACACACAGACACAGACACAGACACAGACACAGACACAGACACACAGACACAGACACAGACACAGACACAGACACACAGACACAGACACACAGACACAGACACACAGACACAGACACACAGACACAGACACACAGACACAGACACACAGACACAGACACACAGACACACAGACACACAGACACACAGACACAGACACACAGACACAGACACAGACACAGACACAGACACAGACACAGACACAGACACAGACACAGACACAGACACAGACACAGACACAGACACAGACACAGACACAGACACAGACACAGACACAGACACAGACACAGACACAGACACAGACACAGACACAGACACAGACACAGACACAGACACAGACACAGACACAGACACAGACACAGACACAGACACAGACACAGACACAGACACAGACACAGACACAGACACAGACACAGACACAGACACAGACACAGACACAGACACAGACACAGACACAGACACAGACACAGACACAGACACAGACACAGACACAGACACAGACACAGACACAGACACAGACACAGACACAGACACAGACACAGACACAGACACAGACACAGACACAGACACAGACACAGACACAGACACAGACACAGACACAGACACAGACACAGACACAGACACAGACACAGACACAGACACAGACACAGACACAGACACAGACACAGACACAGACACAGACACAGACACAGACACAGACACAGACACAGACACAGACACAGACACAGACACAGACACAGACACAGACACAGACACAGACACAGACACAGACACAGACACAGACACAGACACAGACACAGACACAGACACAGACACAGACACAGACACAGACACAGACACAGACACAGACACAGACACAGACACAGACACAGACACAGACACAGACACAGACACAGACACAGACACAGACACAGACACAGACACAGACACAGACACAGACACAGACACAGACACAGACACAGACACAGACACAGACACAGACACAGACACAGACACAGACACAGACACAGACACAGACACAGACACAGACACAGACACAGACACAGACACAGACACAGACACAGACACAGACACAGACACAGACACAGACACAGACACAGACACAGACACAGACACAGACACAGACACAGACACAGACACAGACACAGACACAGACACAGACACAGACACAGACACAGACACAGACACAGACACAGACACAGACACAGACACAGACACAGACACAGACACAGACACAGACACAGACACAGACACAGACACAGACACAGACACAGACACAGACACAGACACAGACACAGACACAGACACAGACACAGACACAGACACAGACACAGACACAGACACAGACACAGACACAGACACAGACACAGACACAGACACAGACACAGACACAGACACAGACACAGACACAGACACAGACACAGACACAGACACAGACACAGACACAGACACAGACACAGACACAGACACAGACACAGACACAGACACAGACACAGACACAGACACAGACACAGACACAGACACAGACACAGACACAGACACAGACACAGACACAGACACAGACACAGACACAGACACAGACACAGACACAGACACAGACACAGACACAGACACAGACACAGACACAGACACAGACACAGACACAGACACAGACACAGACACAGACACAGACACAGACACAGACACAGACACAGACACAGACACAGACACAGACACAGACACAGACACAGACACAGACACAGACACAGACACAGACACAGACACAGACACAGACACAGACACAGACACAGACACAGACACAGACACAGACACAGACACAGACACAGACACAGACACAGACACAGACACAGACACAGACACAGACACAGACACAGACACAGACACAGACACAGACACAGACACAGACACAGACACAGACACAGACACAGACACAGACACAGACACAGACACAGACACAGACACAGACACAGACACAGACACAGACACAGACACAGACACAGACACAGACACAGACACAGACACAGACACAGACACAGACACAGACACAGACACAGACACAGACACAGACACAGACACAGACACAGACACAGACACAGACACAGACACAGACACAGACACAGACACAGACACAGACACAGACACAGACACAGACACAGACACAGACACAGACACAGACACAGACACAGACACAGACACAGACACAGACACAGACACAGACACAGACACAGACACAGACACAGACACAGACACAGACACAGACACAGACACAGACACAGACACAGACACAGACACAGACACAGACACAGACACAGACACAGACACAGACACAGACACAGACACAGACACAGACACAGACACAGACACAGACACACACACACACACACACACACACACACACACACACACACACACACACACACACACACACACACACACACACACAAAAATGAAGTAAATCAATAAATTTTTGTTTAAAACTTCATTTCAGTATCATTTTTGTAAAAAAAAAAATGTTAAAATAGGTATATAAATTATTGTCTTTAGAAATTAAAGGAAATTCGAAATTAAAAAGTTCGATTGTTTTCGTAGTGAAGGCATAAATAGTCTCTTAATTAAATTTATTTTAAATTCATAAATACTGTAATTCAATGTGAGCCATTTCATTATTCATTCATGCTCTAATCCTCCCTTTAAGGCTCAACTTGTCTGATTATCATACATAATGTGACGACTATGGCGAAGGCGCTTTCTAGAACTTTCCGGGTAGAACGTGATAATATCTCTAGTTTTGGAGATCATTCTTGAATCCACCTGAATTTTAAATTTGTATATAAATATTGGTGGAGGAACAACGCGGCAGTCAGTTGTAGATAGACAGTGGTGAATATAAATAGTAAACAGTTTAAAAACATTCGAAATATATATAAATTAGAATAGTATTGTTTAAAATAAATGTTTAAATAAATTATTAATAAATAAACTGTTGTTTAAAATAAACAAACATTACAATACTTTGTAGGACTAAAAAGAAAGTGTGATGAAGTGTAATAAAATTTTTATTAAACCATAAAATAAAGGTATTACCTATATAAAGCTATAAAAAAAGCACAAACATTAAATTATAATAATATTGTCCTTCTGATTTTTATACCCGCTATTTGTGGTTGGGGATATAAAAGTGGGTAAACAAGTTGTACTATGTCCAGGCAGTGAGAACTGTCGTGTTACCTAGAAAATTCGAACTAATTTTATATAGGTTGGTTCACCACATAAGGTACGGAATTTGATGTCTAAACTAACAATTAAAAAAAAATCCAAAATATCCCAGAAAAAATATTAAATATTATTTTTTTTGTATTTATAGACTCTAAAATACGCATTCTTGATTACATACACAGACGTGTGCTCTTGCCTTTTTAGGTTGTTCGTCCTTTTTCGTGTTTTTGGTTGGACTGTCGCTGCATAACTGATACCAAAAGCAGTGTGAGCTGTTCTGGTAATATATTTGGTATTCTTAAGCATCCTTTTTAGTTAGCCCGGTGGTCTCCCTGACAGTTTCCACAAGTATCTTTAACCTCTTTTGGTCTGAGACATATTTGGGCTCTATGATTTCTATCGTATCTTACACATTACACATGGAAACCTTGACGTCAATAGCATTGGGTTGGTCGTCTTAGTGTTTCTACCCTAACCACCAATCTCTGGCATCTTTTATATTCCATCTTAAGGTAAATCTGCTTTTATTTAGTATCTACAAGAAAAAGCAGGAGTTTTCTGCTGTCTATTCATCGCCTCTACCACGTTTGTTTTTAGTTCTGCTTCTTTAAGTTCGTAGGCTATTTTGTTCACTGGCGAGTGTTTCCATAAACCTTTAATGATCGCTTTGTATAAGTTGTTTTGTTACAGCTGATTACAGTAAAATCTTTTACCTATTTTATTAAAGTATGCAGTAGTTGTTTTGTAATCATCTTTATTTGACACCTATATCTTCACTTTTTATCTGTCATACTTTATCTTCTTATTTTTTGGACTTGTCTCAATTCGATCCAGCTACTTGCCTGCAGTTGGATGGATGGAATTTTGTGCATTTTGGGTACTTTGTATTTTGTCATTGCTCTTCTTTGCCTTCACGGTTTGGCTTTTAATAATTTTCTAACCTTTTTCTCCTGATCTTGTGCTGAATTTTCGAACACATCTTCTTGATAACCCTTTTTGGTTTTTCTTTTAAAGGAATTTTCATTGACTAAAAAATCTATTTCGGCAGCCTGGGCAGCTTCGATTCTAGTCTTTCTATTCTACTTTGTAGGGCTTTGTTTCAATTGACCTACACGTTTTTAAAATCTTTTTCTGTGTCATCTGATTTCATTTGACAACTATTTTAAGTGCTTTATTTTCAGTAGGGCATGCAGTATTTACAGTTTTCCGACGTTGCGGTTGTTATGGCTAAAGAGAAATTTAAAAAGAATCGGAGTATCTTGGTTGGATTTGAATCTTTTGTTTCTAATAAATTTCTCAATCGCAGTATAGATAAATACCCTGTGATCGAGCGGTTAATATAAAGGCCAGGCAAGTAAGATTCGCAGGTTCGAGTCCTACTATGAACGCAAACTTTTTTTGGTTTGTTTTCAGCTTTGGTTGTTTAGGAATTTATCTTTATTTCCAAATTTACTACATTTTTTTTAATCATAATAAGTTAATATAATAATTCGGTCTCTAATAAAAATTCGTTAGGGAGAAAATTATGTACGCTCCTGAAACGGGCACCAAAGTTCTGGATAGCAGGCACCTTATTAAGACGAATAGATATCCGTCACTTCCCATAAAAGATTTGACATTTGCAGATGTTGGTAGGTTATTCGTGACTCGAGAATTTTCGTAGATATTTTTATCGTCGGATATAGTTTAGGGGAGCAAAGTTATCTCAAGATATACCTTACGTAATATCGTTCATTTTTCATTTAGTTTTGGTATTGGCACATTTGAGACGCTACACGTTCTTACGAGAATTATGATATGAGCTTTTATAGGGTAGATAAAATTCCGGTAGTAATTTTTCTATCTAGAAAATTTGTGAATGCAGATATTACTGTTTTAGAGTAATATAGTTCAATGGTACTTGCGTTGAGAAGTTTTAAAGAAAACAAATTGATATTAAAATCAATAATAATAATTTATTCACAAAAAAATACAATAATAATTACAATAACAAAGTATTATATCAATTTAAAAAACAGTATCTGTGAATAAAATATACTCGATAAGCGTATAATCGCTTGTTTGGAGAAAAACAAAAGAAACATATTTAAAATCTAAAATAATATTTAAAAGTAACATAAACTACTAAAATAGTTTTAAACATAAATAAATTAAAGTATAACATAATTTAGGTACTATAAATTAGATTAACATTTTTTATTTCATAATTTTTTATTATTATTTTATTATTAAAAATTCAAAAATTTAAAAATCTAAAATCTTAAAAACTTAAGAACCTGCACAATATTTTTTTTTTTTTTTTTGGGATAGGTAATGGTTAATTTTTACAATATATATTGCGAAAGTTAGCTAGAATAAATTGTCTTAGTCTTTTTTTAAAAGTATACAAGTTTGATTCAGTTTGAATGCTCTGAGAAATTATATTGTACAGTTTGCGTGCGAAATATGAAAATGATCTCTGTGAAATCACTTTAAACATCAATGGAGCTAAATAACGACATTTTTGTCTAGTATTATATTCATTATATACTAATGATATTTGTTGCTACAGCAAAAAAATACAATTGTCTTAGATCCATTATTTTGTTTTAGTCTATAAGGTTTCTGTAGGACAATGGTTCTCAAACTTTTTTGATGACGGAACCTTTTTGAAAAGCGAAATATTTGATAAAAAAAAGTCCATATCGTCCTTCCTCTTAGCGACTCCTCTACAAAAAAAAAGGTCATCCAAGCAAAATCATATCCTCCTTCCTCTTAGTGACTTCTAACTAAAAACAATAAAACAGGCCTTCAAGCCAAGTCACTCCCTTTTGTAGCGATAGTACTGCTTTTTTTATAATAAGTATTATTTTCTTCGCTTTATAAGGCTTGTAGGAGTAGATTGTGACATACAATGTCGAAAGCTTTTGACAGATCAGTAAATATGCACAAACATGGTTTGCTTTCATTCAGTGATGTTGTTATTTTTGAAGTTAGGTTTAGAATAGTATCTTCCGTTGAGTTTTTTCTCTAAATCCGTACTGCTGTTTAGATATTATATATAATTTGGTTAAGTATGATTGAAGCCGATTTTTTATTAGTTTTTCGAAAATTTTAGATAATTGTGTAACTAGTGAATAGGTCGATAATTAGTAGAATCCGTTATGTCCCCTTTTTTAAATATAGGTGTAATAATGGTATTTTTAAATGCCGAAGGATAAATAGCTTTTACTATACCTTGATTTATGTTAAAGGTTGACAGATATATTGTAAAATTGTTTTAAGAGTTTCAGCAATGATAATATCATTGCCAGTAGCCTTATGATTTTTAAGTTCGTGGGCATTACTAACGACTAAATACTATGTTATATGCAGTGCCTATTAGACATAGCCGTGCTTTCACAGTGAACATGTGGTAACTACGATATTCTTGCTGTCGCTATATACTCTAATTTTGTCACCGACATTTGGTTCGCCTAATATTCCACTACCATACCTTCTTACTTTAGTCGTCGACTGGCTTTTGCCCTGTTGCCATTTTATTAACTTATATACTAGTCGTATGCCTAACATGAAAAAATAAGTATTACATATATACTTGGTCATAAATTTTTACAGGAATGAACTAAAAACAAAAAAAAAATGGACTAATTATTAATTTATTTTGTTTTATATTCATAGAATATTCCACTGGGTAAATGTAAAAATATTCCAGTTAGAGGAACAGTAAGCAAAGCCAGTAAATGTCAGATTATGACAACAAGAAATTTTATTGTAATTTAATCTACACATTGTAAAATTAACAGTTCCAACAGAAACTCCATACCTCCATAATAAAATTATTAACTATTTTTACCTCAACTTACCATATAATTTATTAACACCCTGTTTTCATACATGTTTGCTTTATATATTTCAGAATCCATCTGCTATATATAACAAGTTTCCCATTAGTATTTGCAAAAATCCATACAAATAACAGTAATTGCCGATTTTATAGATACGCCAGTCTCCCAATTAACAATTTTTCCATTTCCGTATGCACAACATAAACAGTAAACATGATTCGAAATACACCAATCAAGGTTTAAATAGGTCACATAAATTAACAGCTACCTATCGAAGGCTTAGCTCGGATGTGAAAGAACGTCCGTATCTTGCCAACTAACTTCGTTTTAGCTGTTGAATAATGCATATCACGAGCCAAGTCCGTTATTAAATGCTGCTAGTGCTGCTGCTGTAGCTGATGCTGATGCGTCATTGGCCGTGTTTTCTCATTATCAGGACCAGACTGGCTCTTGTCAAAAACCTATTTTATACTCAAACGGACTCGATAATGAGACATTGCATCGTGCCAAATTTTCTTTTATGCAATTTATTATTATTGACAAGGGGGTAATCGTGTGTGAGTTGAGGATAAATGTAGAGACGAAGAAAGAATAATCTTTATTATCGCACAAAACATATATTGAAAAATTTTTAAAATAATAACCTCAAAAAAAATGATTAAATTAGTTATAACATTTTTACAAACAAGAAATATCTAATAAGTTACTAACATATTAACAAATTAAATACAGTAAATAGAAATGAAAGTAAAAACAATTAAAAAAAAACATATGAAAACTTGAAAAACACTAAACACATTCCGTATTTAGGGCAAATCACAGGTCAAAGAATAATTATTATTAAATACAAAGAAGTTGCAAAATCTCTTCGAAATGAATTTTTTTAACAATTAATTTAATAAATTTAAAGTGGCCTCTATGTAAGGATGAAATAATTAAATTATCCATATTAAACGAAAAGGCGTTGACAAAAAATAAGGAGCTTAAACAAGGCTTAGAGGTAGCGTGGTATCATACTTAGTAAACTTATTTAAATTGATTTTTGTAATGATTTTATTTTATTTTTAAAAATTTAACTGTGCACAATTTTTTTTTGTATTAAAGATGTTACCTATCAACCTTCTTGCAATTTTTTTTCTGAGCCCTAAATAAACACCAGAAAGATGAATCAATTGCCAATCTGTAGGGATTATAATATGATAAATAAAATGTATTTAAAACAAATAAACGAAAACGTACTTCTTCAATTTTCATATTTTTCAAAAATTAAAAAGAATTGCTTTTCACCCTGGTCGCGAAATAAGTTAAACGCTCAACTAATTCAGCTAAAAAGCCTTATTGTCAAATTAATTAGGTATCTATTTAAATATTTGTATTGTTACGATAGTTTATTCTAAACAACAGTTTATTTTGGAAATGAACCGAGAGAGCATTTAAAGTGTGTAAATATTGAGTTTTATTCAATAAAACTCTATAAAAAAATTCGTCTGAGCGCTTTCAGCCCTTAAGCCATCATCAAAGACTCTATAAGAGAAAAACGGAGCTATTACAATACAATCAACTCTTATCATTATTAAAAAATAGAATAAAAAAACTTTGTACACTTACTCGTCAAAAAACTTAAGAAGACACATGAAAAGTAAACTAAATTAATAAGGGACAGCAACAGACCAGTCCCAAGTCTTCACCATAGCTTGCATCTTAGATAATTGAAAATTGAAAAATCACACCAAAATTCGGTAACTGACCCAGTGTAAAATGTAATTAAATTTTAACAAATGGAGTGGAGGTTCATCTAACCATGTAGAACTAAACACTCCGGACACTTCGGAGAACAGAACAAGAAACTGCTGGTCTTCCACATGGAGGCAGCAAGATTTTGCCAATTGCTTCCGTTAGGCGAAGGCAAGTCGGGGTACAAAAAATATGCACAAGGTTTTTTAAAAACGTGACCATCTTGACAATGTACCAAAACAGAATGAGTGACAATTGACATTTGACAATGAAGTTGTGAAGCAAAGTGCCAACTTGAGAAATTGAAATGAATTTCGTGAAAAATTGTCAAAAAGGTTGATACTGAAAATGATAAAAATGCGCAATTTGATAGGAAAATGAGCGTTTAAATATTTGTTTGTTATGTCTAGGAATAGTTATTATATTATTGGTTGCAAATTATGGACCTCTGTTCTAAAGGTGATCTTTTTATAAAGATATTCAGGAGTTTTGTGCTTTTGAATTTTGTAATAAAAACATAAAGAATGCAAGATTCTCCTATTATACATGCTTAACCAGCCAATATCTTTTAACTTATATGATATCCTTGGAGGTCTCTCAATTCCGAATATCATGCGAAGGCAGGAATTTTGCACCTTTTGTATTCTGCCGATATCATTACTATCAATGCAGGCAGAATAAACAACATCACAATGATTAAAGTGAGATATAATTAATGTGTCACATAATGTTTTTTTTTTTTTATTTCATAATTTAAACTAGTCCTATGTTGATATATCAACTTCAGTGCGGAATACGCTCTTCTAAATTTTTCAGTCACATGATTTTTAAACCTAATTTTAGAATCAAGCATTAAACCTAAATTTTTACAATTATCACTAAAAGTTAATATATCGGGACCAAGAACAGTATTAAGTTGATTGATTGCTGTCAATTTTTGAAGTTCACTACCAAACATCATTGCACATGATTTACTTGTATTAATAGAGAGGAGGTGACTAGTAGAGAAGGAAATTACTGATTCTAGATCTTGATTGATTTGGTTATTAGCTTCTAAAAGGTTTTTTAATTTGAAATTAAAATATATTTGCTTATCATCAGCATACATATGGTATTTACAATAGTTTAAAACAGTTGGAAAGTTGTACGAGTATAATGTATATAACAGGGGGCCAAGTATACTTCCCTGAGGAACTCCTTATTCAATATTTATTGATGTTGAAATGTTTTCTCCTAATTTAACACACTGACTTCGATTATATAAGTAAGATGGTTTAACATATCAAACGCTTTGGAGTAGTCGATTAAAATTAAAATACTTAACTCATTTTTATCTAGAGCAGATAGCATGTCATCAGTTATTGTAGCCAGGGCTGTAGAGCAACTAAATCATTTATTTTTAGCTATATGTGTTCTTATTTGCCGTTCTATAATTTTTTCAAGTATTTTTGACAATACAGGTAAAATAGTTATACCTCTTAAGTGGGCAAACACTCAGAGGGGCGTGAAATTTTGGGTATGGACACTACAAAAGCTTTTTCTCATTCCACAGGAAAATATTGTTTTGAAATACATTGATTTATTAAATGTGTAATGTAAGGTTCTATAAATGGACAACACAGAAGAATAATTTGAATATTTAAGCTTTCCTTAAAGCAGGTGGTAACTCCTTATTGATTTTAATGTTAATGTCTAATTTTTTTAACTCTTGCCTTTTTTGTTTCATATTTGAATTATTAAATTTATATTCCAGGAAAGCCTTTTTTCTCTTTTGATTGCAGCTGATGTGAAATTTCTTAATTCTTTGTAATAGCCCAGTGGGCTGCGAGTTTTGATTTTCTGAATTTTTTTAGAGCCCTGTCTCTTAGCTTTTGCATTATTTTTATATTATATGTGATCCAGGGAGGATTTTTTCGTTTACAAGTATTAATAATTTTTGTGTTTATAGATATCCAGATAAATCTACTTTTGGACATCATATTAAATTCAACAATCATAACTTCACTCCTGAGAATGTTACTGTTCTTCATAATATTTTTAATTTGCAACTTTAAACTAAATCTGCTCGAAGACCTTGAGATTCACAAAGAGTTTAATATAAACCAAATGTCACATGTGTTAACACCCAAATCCATCTCAATAGCAAAGCGCCTCCTCTCTTTAAGAGTATTGGCAACGGTTGGTCTGAAGTTTCCTAGTCAGCTTCTCCTTGAATCTTCTTGCAGCTGAATTGACCTTGTCTTTTCCAGCGATTGCTGATTTCGTGGCCAGGACTGTTTTTCCTCCTCTTTTAGCTGGAAAAGCTGGTCTGCTTGCGACTTCGGTTTCGCTGGGGCCGGCCTGCTCAATTATGTTGTTTTCACCTTTTTAATTTTTAATAATTTAAAAAAAAAATGTTTTTACCTTCATTTACTGTATAATTTATAATTCTATTTAATTCATTGTAATCAGTTGCTGTTTAAAATTAAAAAGTCCAGCCATAACTTGATCTTGCTTGCTCAGTGGTACGAACCCACTTTTATCATTTTCAATATCAACCTTTTTGACAATTTTTCACGAAATTTATTTCAATTTGTCAAGTTGGCATTTTGCTTGACAACTTCATTGTCAAATGTCAATTGTCACTCATTGTGTTTTGGTACATTGTCAAGATGGTCACGTTTTTAAAAAAACCTTGTGCATATTTTTTGTACCCCAACTTGCCTTCGCCTCACGGAAGCAATTGGAAAAATCTTGCTGCCTTCATGTGAAAGACTAGCAGTTTCTTGTTCTCCGAAGTGTCCGGAGTATTTAGTTCTACATGGTCAGATGAACCTCCACTTCATTTGTTAAAATTTAACCACATTTTACACTGGGTCAGTTACCGAATTTCGGTGTTGTTTTTCAATTTTCAATTATCTAAGCTGCAAGCTATGGTGGAGACTTGGGACTGGTCTGTTGCTGTCCCTTATTAATTTAATTTACTTTTTATGTGTCTTCTTAAGTTTTTTGACGAGTAAGTGTACAACGTTTTTTTATTCTTTTTTTTTTTAGTAATGATAAGAGTTGATTGTATTGTAACAGCTCCGTTTTTATTTTAAAGAGTCTTTGATGATGGCTTAAGAGGCCGAAAGTGCTCAGACGAATTTTTTATAAAGTTTTATTGAATAAAACTCAATATTTACACACTTTAAATACTCTCTCGATTCATTTCTTATTACCCAGTGTGTACACACCACTCAACCTCTTCAACAGTTTATTTGTTAATAATTAATTTAAACACCTATTTATTATAAAACAAATCGGTTTTATGGACCTTGTGGGGAATTTCACGTTCTTTGAAATTATATTCATTATGAGTGAGAAATCCTAATAATTCTAAGAAAGTTCTTAGTATAGGGAAATATAATGGTAATCAATAGAAAAAAATTAATCCAAATAACATGGTAAGTTAAGTATTTATCAATTTTTCACGTTTTCAGGTATAAAAATGGCTGTAAATTCATTAAATATTGGTCGGATAACTTTTTTCTCCCTACTTTTGGCATTTTTCTTGAAAAAATTTAAATTTTTTTTTTTTAACTACTTTGACGAGTTACACAAAAAAACTAAAGCAATTTCGAAGAGGATAAAATTCCCCACAAGGTCCATCAAACCGATTTCCATTATTGTAAAAGGTGGGTAAGCATTAGAAATTAAAAAAAAAATAGAAATTTTTACATGCATTTTAAATGGTAAAACTTTAAATTTAAATAGTAAGTACTTAAAATTGATATTAAGAGCTCAGACTTGGTGAGAATTTTTTTTCTATATGTAGAGTAATATTTTGCTTGAGCACGGAGAAAACAAAAAATTTTGCGGAAATGAATCACCCTAATATATATATATATATTTCGAATGTCTTTAAATTGTTCACTATCTTCACAATATAATTTTATGTTATTGTGCTTTCTTACTCCTGTTAATTGGCATTTTGCTGGTTGGTTCTCTAAGGATTTTTTTTTCAATAATTCCTTTACAAAATTCAATTAGCTGTTCTCTTATTATAAAAGTTATTTGCTTCTAATTTGAATTTACAGTCGTTTAAATATTGGTCTTTCCAACCTGGCTAAACAGAGCTGAGAAATAAATCATCGTTAGGCTCAATGTGTAGAGACAAAGAGAACGAACACAGTAGAGTGTTAAAATATTCAGGTGCTCTATTTAGATATACACCTTTAGGTGTGAGTTATTGACTTCGAAATACATCTACGGGAGTTTATGAAGTTTCGAAGTAATCCGCAGAGGGGCTTTACTCATTGAATATTTTTTGAATAAATGAAAACAATGAAGCTTTTTTTCGAATTTTGACTGAATTATTTTGAATTTTATTGTCAAATAACATTTTAAAAAGGCATTTCGCGAAAAAGTTTACTGACTCTTTGTATTGAAAAAAGTTTTATTCTCAGTAATGATAGCCCATTCAATAATAACAAAATTTGACAAATTTATCAGCATAGACTTATCAAAATAATTTCTCTATTTTTTTACCTTTAAATGTTGTTCTAAATAAAGTAAGAAACTTGGTACTTTTCTACATCTCTAATATTTAATAAATCATTGTTGCAACTACTAAATTTACCTAAATAAACAAGACATTAAACATTAGCTGATTTAAGATTTACATATTTCTCTCTTCTTTGGTGATAGTACAATCTTGTTGGTTTTCAAATATACGAGCTATAAATTGTGTTAATCGCTCCTTTAAGGGCTTTGTTGAGTGATGTTTTTAATGTTGTCGCAGTTTATTCCATATAAATTGTTCTTTCTACATTATATCAGTTCTAGGGTTGTTTTATAGGCAAATACAATCGAGAACAAGATCAATGTTCTTCAATTTATTACTGCACAATTTTATTAAATTGCTGTACTTTATCGCCTAATATGCGATACTGGTGTGATATGTACAGAATAATTCCAAAGTTGATATTTCTTTTTTAAATGTGTATAATAGATGTAATAGACTTAATATTGACTATTTTTCTAGTCATATTTATAAAGCTGAGAGTAAAAATACTCGAATCAAATATGGTTTACTAGAAGAAAAAAAAACATGAATATGAGTTAATTTAAAGATTATAAGTTTAAAATTTGCAAGTTCATGTTTCAATCAATATTTTTGGCCCGTGTTTCTGTGCAATAGCATTTAAAAAGAAAAAAGTTATTATTATTTTGTTTTAAAATATATTTGTGGTTAAACAAGCCAATAGAATGTAAGTTATGTTACAATAACACACAGTCTGTTGAAATTTAGATAAGTTAAATAAAAAATTTTCTCAATATGTTTTTGCTATTCATAGATGGCCTTATAGGTCAATAAAATATATGTTTTTAGCTATGCATTAATAGATAGATGGGCGTTTAGGAGAATACAATGTTATGTTGATATGTCAGTTATATGTCAAGCAAACAAAAATGGAACGTTTGGAGCATGGAGACTGCACAAGGAGCACGCACTCAAGTGTGGCATTTGCCAGAGTATTTTCGCGCTTTATCGTATAAATAAAGCTTTCTTTTTTCACCACTAGCGTCGCTAATTTTTCTTTTGTACCGGTGTGAATATAGAGGAATAAACAATTGTGAAGTTAGCGTGAAAATAAAGTAACCGATTATTTAATTAACGTAAACACGTGTCAAATGTTTTTAAATTAAATAAATATAATTAGAGTTATAATTAATTAATTAATTAATTAATAATTAATTAGAATTATTTATTTTATTTAAAACTACCGCCTCATTCTCTTATGCCATTTTGGTACTTATGGAACACTAGCGCCCTCTTAAAATACTCTGTTTAACACAGTACGCTTGTTAAACATGGAGTGCGTGCTCCTTGTGTAGTCTCCATGGTTTGGAGTCAAAACTGTGAATAAAGCGAATATACTATAAGCAACTTTACTTAACATGAGCGTGTGTAAAATATTTATTTACGCACACTTGTCACTTTACCACATCAGTTATCTTAAATAATTTTTCAGTAAATTAAAATTTAATAGGTATTAGAGAAAATTTTTTGTATCCAACTTTTATTAAATTTAGATAGGCATACTCATCAGTTTTTCATATTAATTTTTCATTTTATATCTTTCTTTACTATGAAACGAACATCTAATCCTTTAGAATCCTTAATGTACTTCCTTTGTTCATAAATTTATAATCACCTAATATGCCTAATTTATAATTTAAAGCAAATTTTCAACAAAGATGTGAAGTAAGTGCATTATTGAGAAGCAAATCATTAAAGGATTTCAGAAAGTTTTAATGCATCAAAAGCAATATTTTCTTTAATACCGTATTTAATGTTATCTGTTATATACAGGGTACCTAAAAGGACTGGCAAATAGCTATTAATTTTAAATATAATTTGTTGCGCCACCAAGCAGCGTCACGTAACATGTAAATTATATTCATAGCAGAATCAATGTGTAGTGATAAAAAAGTGCTATATCAGTGGTAAAATAACTGTTTTTTAATATTAAGTCGTCTCTTAGGTTTTTAATTTTTTATATAAGGGAAATATACAATAATTATAAAATTAAACTAGTGATAGGAAATATTAAAATGATTATATTATTCTTATCCTTTTATTATAAAAATAATCTATGAAAGATTTTCAACCAAATCCATTTATCAATTTTTGTTTCTTTCGTGCTAAAGACAGAAACTTAAGAAGTAATAAATCTCTCAACTTCAACTTTCTGTATTTCAAGATACACACTTATGATAGTAAAGTGGTAGACAAAATGTGAAATATTTAGTAAAAATAATTTATTATTAGGAAGAATGAAATGCTTTCAGAAGGTTAAACCTGAAAAATGGGAATTTAGAAATGACACAGTGGTCAGTTATTTGAGATAAAGTATTTAAATATTAAATGGAAATTTTATCTAGCATAGAAATTAAGGGAAATAAGGTATCATTTTTATTTTAAAATTAAAACTTCAATCCATAACAGAATTGGAAAATGTCAAAGCATTGACAAATTATTTTGCAAGTATCTAGTAGCAAAAGAATTTTAAACAAATTTAAACAAATTTAAAAAAAAATAAACAAATTTAAACAAATTTAAACAAATTTAAACAAATTTAAACAAATTTAAACAAATTTAAACAAATTTAAACAAATTTAAACAAATTTAAACAAATTTAAACAAATTTAAACAAATTTAAACAAATTTAAACAAATTTAAACAAATTTAAACAAATTTAAACAAATTTAAACAAATTTAAACAAATTTAAACAAATTTAAACAAATTAAACAAATTTAAACAAATTTAAACAAATTCATATGAATTTAAACGAATTCAAACAAATTTATTCGAATTTAAACGAATTTAAACGAATTTAAAGGAATTTAAACGAATTTAAACGAATTTACATAATTTAAACGAATTTAAATGAATTTACATAATTTATACGAATTTAAACGAATTTAAACGAATTTAAACGAATTTAAACGAATTTAAACGAATTTAAACGAATTTAAACGAATTTAAATGAATTTAAATGAATTTAAACGAATTTAAACGACTTTAAACTAATTTAAACAAATTTGAACGAATTTATACGAATTTAAATGAATTTAAACGAATTTAAACGAATTTAAACGAATTTAAACGAATTTAAACGAATTTAAACAAATTTAAACTTTTATATACATGTATGTAAAATGAGTTCCAACTAATATATTGATTATCTATCTACATTCTTTGACCTACAATACATAACCTATAATCCATAACCTACAATTCATGACAGACAATCCTTGATCTTCAATCCTTGTCTTATATTCCTACAATCGTTATTGACATACACTCCTTGACTCATAGTTCTAGACCTACAGTCTTTGACCTACAATCCTTGTCCTACAATCCTTGTCCTACAATTCTTGTCCTACAATCCTTGTCCTACAATCCTTGTCCTACAAACGATGTAAATTGTCTATTATTTTTTGTTTGTGATATTTTATGTAATAAAATTAGAAATTGTTTTTTAGCAGAACTGTTCACGGGATTGTAGGTGGATAATTATATCTTATTATATATTTTATAAAGAACAATCCTTAATGTATACCGCAGAATCTCCAGTCTAATTTTTAAAATTTATTCCGGTCTCCCTTTATAAACAAATATTATATGGAGTTTTTCAGAATTATGACAATATCAATCTTCTTTTTGCTCGCCTTCAAACATTGAAATAACATTTCAAATCATACAAGAAATCCCATTTGTACTTTAATAAATCTTTATCCGTTCTTTTATATTTCCATACATAGAAATAAATGAAAGTAGCTTTTTCTAAATACCTTCAAAGGGATTTATTCTTGTTCGAAAACAAAAATTTTCTTTCAACAAAGTTCTATACAAAAAAGTTTGTTTTGATTATCCTTAAAAGAAAAGTCCCAACTATCAACAATGAATGTTTCTCACCAACAATGGCTATATTTGGAGTTTCAATTTGGACTTATATAAAGTTTTTAACTAAAAGAAAACAGACTACCCACTGTATTAGATCTGTATTATATTGTCTTTTGTTTTAATTATAAATTGCTTTTACGCCGATAGTCAGTGGTTATAGAAAACTTTTAATAAAGGGAAAGAAAAATAACATAATATTGATTGAATACAATTTGTAATTTATTAAATTACTTTGTGAAATTAAATACTATTATTTGAGTGAAAACGGAATTAATATTCTTCAAGAAGAAAATAGTTTTACATAATTGTCAGATGTAAAGGTCGCGTTAAACGGTCTTTGGAAATATTATGTTTTAAAAATAAAATATACAGAAATTGTATTACAATTTCTTCTCTTTATTCTATTTTTCTGTGAAAATTTAAAATAAATATCAAAAAAGGGCTACTGATTTTAGCTTGTAAACTTTTGGACTTTTACTTTATTTTAAATATTGATACCCACTATTTTGATTAAAAAATGTCCACTTGTTAAGAGATTGAGAATATTTAAGCTAAACTGTAACCAGAATATTGAATTTTGGTCATAATTTAGCGACATTTTGTTTCATTAATTGTTTTTACTCCCAGTGATTGATGCAGCAAAATATAGTAATAAAGTCTTATCTTTGTATCCTTAACTCTAAAGTTTAGGCCACAAACGCGTTTGAACTACTTGTAATATAATTTATTTCGCGTTTGATTTGTTCAAATGAAATTTTGAGAAACGTTTAGTCACCAATTTAATTATTTTATTTACACTTTCACCATTGTTTTTCGTCATACATTTGTAATCTTTAAGCTTTTTTTAATGTACAAGTATTTCCTTGAAAATAGGAAGGTCAGCTTCAATTCACAGATAATGGCATGTAGGTTTAGTCACATCAAATAAATGAAATTAGGTTTCCTGAAATATCAAAAAAGAGAACTTTAGGATAATATAAAAATGTTTCGTTCTATTTTGTCATCTTATTCCCAATACCCTGTAGAGAGATATTTAATAAAAAAAGATAAATGACTTACCTTACCTTAACACTAATTTTATACCTAGACCTTTACCGTAATAATTATTGAGAGCAAATTTACATCTACATTTGAATTTAATTATAGTTTTAGTAATTAACATGGGAGGATAGCTACACGAATAATGAGAGAGAGAGAGAGAGAAACATGTGATATCCTCCAAATTTGTATCCAATTTAATTTAGCTGCCATATTCTTGAAATATCGATCTTCACTTCATCAATATAATGTAGTCAAACATTTTGTTATTGTATTTGATCGCAGACGATATTGATGACAAATAATAATACCCGTTTGAACCACCAGTTCGGATATTCCGAAACCCTTTCAAGCCGATATTATGGCTTTCTAAGCCTCTCCGTAAATTTAATAATTAAGCTCAGTCATTAAAGCGATTGATCACCCTGTATTAACTAAACTAACGTGTCTGTCATTGATGTATGTCTGCACGGCGAATTCTATCATTATTGAAATTTTGTTAATTCCGTTGCTCTCCGTCAATCCAAATAAATCAATTTTCCTGGTGTTCCCAAATTGCTGAACGAATTCTAAAAATTGTTTTGGGACTCAGCCAAGCTGAAAGCAAAGTTCGATTTGAAAAACATGAAGTTTATTAAATATGTACATCTCGATGTAGATATACATTTTTTATTCGAGTTCTACGGAAATACTGAAAATTAATAATTTATCAAAAAAAAAAGTTCTTGTATTGAATTTTTAACGAGTATAATTCAACGTGAAATTGATGTCTAGAGATGGAACTCGGATTCTCTAAGTTTGTTTGGCAAATTATATTCATACTTTCTCAGCTCCATGTGAAATCATTTTTTATTTGCATTCCGACTTCCTCCTAATTATTTAGCATGTAAAATATTTGATCTTTTAAAATAATGCAATTGGCCATCACAGTAAGTAGTGTAGTCAATCAGTGTACACGCATATTTAACTCGCTCCTGTAAAGTAAAACTAAACTGGTATAGTGCAAATGACATAAAAATAGTAAAATAGTTTACATTTGTTAAGATAAACGTGAAATCTTCTGAAAGTAACATTATATCGTTTTTTTAATCCAGTGCATATACTTATAGTCCATGGGCAGACGAGTTCCTAGAACTGATTTTGGAAACGATCCAGATCGCTAAAAAAGAAATAAAACATTTTCCTTTGAAGCAGTACAAACGCGGATCCTACTTAAACTTGAAATGCTGAAAAATCGGATTAATGAAGTAGAAAAAGAAAATAAAATATTGAAGAACAGAATAGAAAACTTGGAAGAAACCAGTAAAAAGAACAATATAATGTTATTCGGTTTGAATACATCCCCATTTGATAAAAGCATTTCTGATTTTTGTGAAGTGAACTTGGCGTTCCGATACCAGCAGAAAATGTAAGTGAAAATCTATTGGGGGCTCCATTGAAAATAGAGTTAGTATCAGTAATTAAAACAAAGCAAATCTTTCAAAATTGTTATAAATTAAAAAAACACAGGTCTATTAATTACTCACGATCTTACCCAGAAAGAAGGAGAGAAATCCAAATATTGAGGAAAAGTTTACAGCATTGCAGTACATCTACAGAGAAAAGTTATATAAAAGGAAACAAATTATACGTAGAAATTAAAAAATACACCATACAAGAATTAAAAGAAAACGAGTATACCACACAAGAACAGAAACCAAAAAGTGTTCCATCCACTGCCCATTCTAACATAGAGACATCCATTCGCAAAGAACACCAAAGAAATCTGAAGAAGCTGGTAATAAAAAAGAAGAGGATAAGACAGAAAAAGGTAAAGTCTTAATAAAGCAGAATAATTTAAAATTCTTGCCAAAACTAGAAACATTCTCACGTTCTTTCTGGAAAGTAATCGAAAGCGCCTTCGCCATAGTCGTCACATATGTTTAGTCTCAAGGGGTTTAATTATGTATGATGATCGGACAAGTTGAGCCTCAAAGGCCAAATAAGACAGAGAGGGACTTGGAGGATAGAGGATGACTGAATAATGAAATGGCTCGCATTACACTAAATTAACATTAACATCTAAAATTAAAGAATCTTTAAATTCTACTCGGCCAAGTCTGTGTGTATTTATAGATTTGTCAAAGGCCTTTGACAGCGTAAGCCATCAACTTCTTCTACAATCTTTGCACCACATCGGAATTAGAGGAAATATGCTAAATGTAGTTTTTTCCTTTACTTTTTTATTTATTTCAATTTGGGATTTGTTTTAGTGATGTTTTATGTATTAATATTTAAAAATATTTAAAAATAATACCTTTTTTGGATACACCTATTCATTCTCGCACTGTAACCAATTTGCACATGAATAAAGATTATTATTATTATTATTATTATTATTATTAATATTATTATTATTATTATTATTATTATTATCTGTTGATCCGTTGATCTGTTGATTCTCTCTACTAAGTAATTTTCTTCAATATCGTCAAAATTTTGATGCTATTTGGCCTATAATTGGTTTGAAGACATATATTTTGATACTGTTCCGGCCAAAGTAACAAAATTATATGAAGATCTACATCTTGGCCAACTACAACTACATTGTTTGATTGGGATACCTTTTCTTTTGCATATTTTATAATTAGAAAATCTGCATCTTCATCCGCTTGTTACGTTTCTATATCAACTTCATTAAAGTTTTTAATCAAATGTGATGTAATAAAGTTTTTTCTCCACCCACATCGATATTAGCTTATCTACGCACATATTACAAAACGAAAAAGTATGCTATTGCCTTTAACTGAACGAATATATTTCATATCCATTCTAGGTAGTGAGAACACTGCAAAAAAATGAATTCTACCAATCACCGTTCATATTTTGATCAACCGACTGCTATTATTTTTAAAATTTTAAATAAGTGACAATTCTGTCAAACTAATTGTCAGTATATTTTTTAGTTATTGAGATTAAATATACATTAAAATGGGTTATTCTTGTTTAGAGTCGATAAATAATGGCATTTCTGTTTTTATTAATTAATTAATTAATTTAAATAAAACTATATGAAGTCAATTTAATTAAAGCAACAAAATTGAAAAAATTAATAAAAGTAATAAATTATTCTAAAATTAGTTATTTTGTATTAATAACCTAAAATATTTTTTGTAAATTTTCGTTAGTGGGTCGTAGAAAAAATATACTGTACAACTCGAGTGGATTGTCCACTATTCTTATTGCTTTCGTTTGATAAAAATTTGTCGCGTTTTTAAAGGGGTTTTAAATCATCTTTAATTTAAACTGGGCCAACTTGTTTGCACTTTTCATACCAATATTGGGAAAACCATCATAAACTATATTGCTATTAGCATAAAAAGTGTGAAACTAATTTAAAAATTTTAAATTAAATTTATTTCAAATGTATTTTTCAAACATTCATATTTCAAATAGATGTAAAAGTAATATTTAAGTTTATTTAATAGATTTTTGATTAATTAAATTTCCAATATATTTTTACAAATATTTTTATTTTAAATATAAAAAAAAAACAATTTTTGAGAATAATTACCTGTTAATTTGTTTAAAATTCCATCACAGTTTTTTTAATTCGCAAAAATATTGAATTTTTATTTACTTATTAACTTAAGATACTCTTTTTATTGAATAAAAATCAATTTTGTTGTAAAAAAATCAGAATCAAAAATCGAAAAAGTGGCAAAGTTTGTGCGATTAGGTATATCTCAGTCTAAAAACTTTTTATGACCCACCATTTTAAAGGGAATGTGATATATTTGTTTTTTTTACAAAGCAATGGCTATATACCTATCTCTGCTCAGAAAATGCAGAAAGCAAAAAACAAAAATAGATTTTTTTTTATTTTAAAATAAATTTAAATTATTTAATAATTTATTTCAATGGGAAATGGCATTTTCTACAAAACAATTCCTATTAACTATGCCTGAAATTTGTAAGGGTTGTATTCTCACCCCTATCTCTAATTTCCACCCCATAATTTAATAGTACTCTGCGATTTTTTCATCTTTAATGACCATTTCAATGATTTATGCGATAAAAACCAGCGATGGTTATAGTTCCTCATTGCCCTCTTCTTTAGGTCATAATCAGTCATCACTCTATCATCATCTATCATCACCATAATCAAATAGCAACAATAAATATTTAATTTCATGGTATAAGTAAAAAGGCATGTTGGAAGGTTTTATTTTTTACTGGGCTTTTGATAAAGAATAATAACTTTGAGTGTCACAATGTCAGCCTTATTATATATAGTGAGCGGTGTAATACATAATAATACATAAACACTTTTACTTATTTTAAATAGATGATAAACTATTTCAGCCAGTTGCAAGAACATTCTTAAAATTTATGACCATGATTGAATATTTTAACAAAACATTTGTATGAGGCTCGTAAATTTTAATTAAATGTTCTTGCAGCGGGATGTAGATCTTTTAATTCAACAATAATAATTCTTTTCTATCTAAAGAACGCGTTTATTTTTAATGACTAGTGTAATATCAAGAATAAAGTATGATGAACAATACTAAATTTTACACAATACGAACTTCTACATTCTCTCAGTGAATATAAACGTTGTGATATGTGGACTGCATAAAAAAGGTCCGATCCTGATGAATAGAGGTCGGTCGAATGAAATTCTTTACAAAATGATGACGAGTACGGCCGCTTTAAGTGTGCGGGTTTCTCATTTTCCCTAAGGATTATCAATGGCTGCTCCGGACTATAACCTTCATCTGCTCGCCTCTCTGTTGAGACTGCTAGTCGGTAAGTTTTTTGTTTCTTTCTCTATTTTAAGCGGGATTTTTTTTTTTCGTTTTCTTCTTAATAGATCTTGATCCTCGACGTTACAATGTAATGCCTCGTATGTTTGGTTTTTATTGCCTACACTAGAAACAAAAACAAAATAAAATATCGGTGAGTGCAGTCAGTTGTTTCGACTAATGAACAAAACAAACAGGAGTTGAGATGGAGTCAGGATGCATGTAAGAATCTCTAAGGATAATCAAAACATCGAGATACGTTATTATGCTCGAATAAAAGCTGAAGTAATTTTAGTATAAAAAAATATACAATGTAAGAAATGTACCAATATTGTTTTCGTCACTTTTTAAAATGCAAAGTAATACCCTCTCTTGCTCAAGTTTTTTATATATAAAAATGGATAAAGGTAGGTACCTATTTCGATTCAATTTTTTGCCAGCACCAATGCATAGAGGCACTGTCAGACGCTTGCTAATTTAAAATAAAAAAAAAAACGTCATTTGAAACTTCACAATAAATTTAGTAGTAGTAATAAATAATAAATATTATTTTGTACTAATGGACGAGAAATAATAAATAACATTTTTCTATTTACACTTTGTATAATGTTAAAGTTATTTAGGTTTTCCCGTGGTAACAAACCAACGGCTGATTTTTCACCAAAAGATGCGACCTTCTACTTGACGCGTTCCCAAGCTTTGTTGTCAAGTTCCCAATCAGCCTTATGACATTCGTCTAGAGAATTATTCTGAGAATTTGCAATATTGTGTGCTTTACATGCAGTATCCAAATGAAATGCCAGGATCACCAAGCGCAATACGTTTTTTTTCAGTTTAGTACCTGGTCCGCAGTATCGATATGCAGGAAACTGAAGTTCGAACGGTAATTTGTTTATAATAGTATTGAGGACACCCTGTTCCTCGTACACCAACATTTAGAATGATGTATATTTCAGCGAATTTGCTCATATATACAGGGTATCGCATTAAAATAACGCTAAACGATGAAGGTGGTTCAACAGACTCAAACGTTACCAATAAGCAACTAAGATTTTAATACAGAAAAAACTTTAAGTAAACACGGGAAATTATCACCTAATTCGTTTCGTGCTATTATATGTGGATCCAGTGGTTGCAGAAAAACGAACGAAATGATGGCGCTTCTCTACGATCCGAATGGAGCTAAATTTAAAAATGTTTACGTTTATTCAAAGTCATTACATCAACCAAAGTATCAAATTTTCAAAGAAATTTTATCTGGAATGAAGGAGGTGGGTTATTTTCCATTTAAAGATAATGAATAAATTTTAAATCCCAGCGATGCTAAACCTAATTCAATTTTCATATTTGATGATGTGGCATGTCATGGACAGCAGAAAATTCGCGAATATTACTCTATGTGTCGCTACTTATCTCTGTCAGACCTATTCTAAAATTCCCAAACAGATGGTGCGTGACAATTGCAATGTAATTCTAGAGAGGATAGTTCTGGTTCAGTTCCATTTCTTGACACGAGAATCATAAGAGATCCTTCTAGTAACAGGCTAAAAGTTGATTGGTATAGAAAACCACGTAGTTCAGGTAGATATATTAACTACAAATCACATCACCCATTGCAAATAAAAAATAACTTAGTGAAACAAATGAAAAGTAGAGCATTACAGATCTCAGATACCAATTTTCATAAAAAAAACTAAAAATTCTGAAAACACTTGCAAATTCATACAAGGCAGGTGGAAATAAAAAAAATACATATCTTCTTTTATTTTGGCAATATATTACGTTTTCAATGATTTTAATAAAATCAATATGAAACAAAAGCTTTATTTAGGATATCCGCCCTTGCAAAGGAGATGAGCCGATATTGCTATAATCCAATTTCCTTTCAGTTTTGAATACATCAAAGTATATAATTTTTATGTTTTCTGTTAAAATTTCCTTGTTAGATACAATTTAAAAATCTCTACTGTTTTCCATGTATCGTCGTTTCATTTTTTTAATAAAAAGAATATAATCCTCAAAAAAAATTGATTATGTAAAAACAAGGAATACGGTCGAATTTTCTCGTTCAATTTTTAATTGGCAGCTATGGATACAGACGGATTTTACGAATTTTTTATCTTTTCTACAATGCCGAAAAAAGATAACAGGATTTTGGTCTTGCAAAAAAAGCAAATGTACTTTGTGTGGTTTACTTTTATGTAAATTATATGAAAATACAATAGGGGATGTAAGGGTTATCAGGAGCAAAATTCTAACAAAGTGATTATGGTAGCAAATGGAGTACAAAATTATTTTATATTTTGTTGAATTATTTATTTAACTGTACAAGACACATTTGCAACCAGTTGGGTTCTGCTTTAGTACCTTAAGTCCATTTTTGCAATATTTGAGACTTTTACGGCCTCCATTTTCCGTTATCCATAATTTTTGAGTCAACTTACGAAACGCGTATGAGTAGAAGTGAATCATCTATCTAGAATATACATGAATGATGACAAAGTACCTAGAGACATCGATTCTGGATAAAAAATGGCATATCCGCCATTATATGCTCTAGAAAGTGCTGATTCTTAGTAGAGCGAACGTCAAAAATATTCGAGAAGCCACATATATGTATAAATAGACTAATTTTTACTGATTTAATGGAATTTTAGTTAAGATATCGTTCTGTTCAAATAAATATTGTCAATATAAATTAGTATATGAGATATAAATTAGTGTTGTGTTAAGTACAAACTAATTGGACTATGAAATAAATTAGTGTATTATCAAAAATAAATTAAATAACAAACTGTTTAAATAAATAAACATTATAGTAATAATTATTCTACCTATATCAAGTAAGGAACTTATGATTTATATAATTTACTGATCTCTTATGATTGTATTAAAATTTGAGAAATGTTGATAAACTTCCAAAATAAATATTTTATGGATTAATCCAGTGTTTAACTGTGATGTTCTGCATTTAAAATTTCTCATTTCCCAATGACAAAAACGTTGAAAATACTTTTTCTATTTTATTTTCTTTGCTTTTCTTAAGTGATCCAGAGTTAAAAGAAGTACCTAACTACACTTTATTGAAGGAAAACTTCGACAAGTTAGTTAATGGTCATCAAGACTTGGAAAGTGATCAACAGTTTTTGTTAGATAAATGGTTATTTTAACTTTATAAAAGATTTAATTAAAAAAAAAAACGTGGTGAAATGTATATAAATTGGAAGTATTGTTAACGTAATTCTCTGTATGGTGTATTTTTATGTCCTTTTGACCATATCAATTTGTTTTAAAGTACAATATTGTATTGTGAAATATACTCCAAGAGATTAGACTGTGAGAGTGCAAAATAAACTGCATTCATTCAATTTACAGGGATATTTTAATTTTTTTCAAATCGCCAATGTGTTTAAACTGTACACCTTTTTTGAAACTCTATCCTATTTATTCCACCAAGGTAACATTTGTGTTAATAAAGTTGTGACTAATTTTAATATCAGTGGCATATTCCACTTAAATAACAACTAAAAAGGTTATGTTACTTGGTAAATTATTTGTGAGCTACGATTATTGTAATGTTTTTGAGACTATTGAGCTTAGGAGGTGCTTCAAGTGCTGTCGTTTTCATCATTATGTGCTCAAAATCATAAACTTAGTGAATGTCACAAACCCAGTAATAAGTATTGCAATAACTGCCATAATTTTAGCAAAACTGACGAGAATATGATCCCCGTAAATCAATCTGTTTTACAATATAATGGAGGTAGCTAGGTTAGTAACAGAATCTTTAACCTCGTTCTGTCAAACATTGATAATTGCTCTGAAACATTTGAACTCTTGGGACTAGATCTTCAACATTATGTCCTTGCTCTTGATATTTCCATAAAGACTACTCTAAAGACATTAACGCCATCATGTTCTAAAGAATATAATTTTAAGGAAGCCCATTTTTCCAGTTTATATCAAGATCTTCTCACAATTGATTGGACTCGCCTACAACAGTTCGGTAGTGTGGATGAAGCAATTATTACTTTTTACGAGAGACTGTATACTATGTTCGACAAAAAACGTTTTCTTAAAGATACCACCGAAACAACATTATCCTCCCTGGTTTAACTCTGATATAATTAAAAAAGTCAATTTGAAGTCTAAAGTTTGGAATAAATACAAAAGAAGTAAAAATCCTGAACGTTACATCCAATTTAGTAATCTAAGAGTTGAAGTTAAGTCTTTGTCTGATACTGCTTACAAAAACTATTTAAGGGCATCTGAAGAAAACACTAAAACAAATCTCAATAATTTAGTGTCATTCGTTAGCTCAAAAAAAGGCGCGTCAACTCCAGCCAACATATCATATAAGAATGTTAGCTCGGATTCCCAGGACATAGTTGATCACTTTATCGGCTTTTTCGTTGAAAATAGTATTGCGTCAGCACCATACATTACCTCGAACGTTATTTCTTGCTCAAATTTGGTAACTGCATCCTTTCTTATAAAAAAGAAAGACGACTGCCCTAAAAATGAAGTCAAAAACAACGACCGGACCTGATTTGATTACTTCCATTCTACTTAAAGACTGTGCTCAAGTATTTTGTAAACCTTTACAATGTATCTTCAAACTAATGCTATCATCAGGTTCTTTCTGTAAGCTTTCTCGGATTTCCTCTATTTTTAAAAAAGGTCTATTACTATTCTGTACAACTTTCTAGCTACATAATATTATTATACCTGAAAAACATGGATTTATTAAAGGACCATCTACGATAACAAACCTCTTCTGCTTCTCACAGTTCTTGTGTGAGGTAATTGACAAAAAAAAATCAGGTAGACGTAATCTATACTGATTTCTCTAAAACCTTTGATAGATTCGATCAAGGTATACCACTATCAAAACTTAATCAAGTCGGACTCTCTGATCAGCTTATGACTCTCATAAAATCATTTATAACTGGTCGCATCCAATTTGTTCAATGTCTGGGTCTCAAGTCACATGGATTTGCTCAAACTTCCGGAGTTCCTCACGGCTCTATTCTGGCTCCTCTTCTGTTTAATATTTTTGTTAGCGATATCGTAACTATTATAGATGTAAAATATTTACTGTATGGTATTGTCACGAATCCAAAAGATAAAAATAGTTTTTTTTTTTAGTTTTCTTAGTGAATTAAAGTTAATCAAACAAAATTAGTTTGATTTTAATTTAGCATTTTATTTACTCAAAACTTAGGTAATTAAACAAATTTGAAAACGATTACAAAATACTATCGAGTTGCTAATATACGTAGGAAATAATTACTTAACGAAATTATATTGCTCAAGTGAAATGATAAAAAAGTAATATCAGGTCATCAACCACGTAATTTTGGTAAACTACTAAAATTTTGCAAGCCGGCACAAATTGGGTATGGAAATTAAACAAGGAGATCAATGGTAAACTCGACAGCGAAAAAGGTGGACTCGAAAAGAGATCCACGACACGGGAAAATAAAGTCCATGATAAAGTAGTCAGTGATAAAGTCATTAGTAATCCAAGATAAAGTAATGTTTAATAAAGTAGTAATTTTGAAACGTTTTGTGAGATCTGGTGACGTGCGCTAAGCCTGTAAAGAATGTCGAAGCCCAATTATTGTAAATTTCCAAAGGTTTGTTCATATTGTGGTGTGATTGACAATAAATTGTATATTTCTATATACTACTATTTTATTTCAAAGACGAAACTGGTTAAAAACACGACTTCGTGACACTATTTCACATTATTGAAAATCTGAATGACTGCAACTTTCTATAACGTATCATAAATCTATTAAATGATTGGTGTATTGTCAACAACTTATCTCTAAATGCTAATACATTGATTGATTTTTTCTAACAATTTTAAGTTGACATCATTTTTCCTTTTGAGTTAGGATTTTTTTAAACATAACCCTTCTTTTAACCCTCTAATTTATTCAGTTTTCTTTCAGAATCAATAGGCTTCAACTTTTATATTTTATTTCAAAGTTGATATCATTTTTAGTTTTTGATATATCGTGTGGACAAAAAACGTGATATCGGACAGTCGGACGATGTAAACCTACATACTACTGTGTAAAAAATATAATAATTATCTAAATGTGTTGCCTATATTGCAAGAGTTTATAAATACAAGGTATAAATTAATATTTATTTTCAATATTTGCGAAAACAATACAATAAAAACATTGTTAACATAACCTCAATCAATATGTGGAGCGAAATGTCGCTTCAGATCTTACAAATATCCATTTTAGATGGTGAGATATTTATCTTGTCCAAGTAAAATTCACTTTATTGGACTTTTAACAAAACATAAAACCCAATATATTTTCCTTGAAAATTGTCGGCTAGCGCTGATTTAAATTCCGCAGATTTGCGGCGAAAATATAAAAACTTCTTGGTTATAAATCAATCAAATAAAGATTTATTTCCATCGAAAAGTTTAAGTTTTTTACATAAATTCAATTTAAGATACTTCTGCCTGTAAATAATACATAAATAATGGTTTAAATTTGGTTGAGCATTGAAAAGGAAGTAAAAAAACATACCAACAAAAATATGAGAAAGATGGGGATTTGTCGATTAGTCAGTTATAGTTATTTGAAAATGGAGAAGTAATTAGATAAGATATATCTTATTTTAAATAATTTTGTTTCTTGATAATGTTCTTCAGTTGAAAATAGTCTATTTTTATGAAGTATTTATTATTTTTAGAAGCGTATTTTGTGTGGTTTGTAAATTTTGCAATGTTGTGGTAAAAGTGCCTTCCCAGCTAGTAATACAATACCGAAGCATAGATTCTGTTAGGGAATTATACAACATAATTAAGTTTTTTCTGAATAAGATATCTCTGATAATATAAAATTTGTACATTAGCACTCTTATTCGTTTGGTGAGATATGTTACGTGTTCAGTCCATGTGGTATGCTGGTCAAACATGATTCCTAAGTATTTGATCATTGTGGTTTTTTTCTAATACAGGACACGAACATTTATATTCATCACACGTAGGTTTATGTAGTTTGAGATTTAATATGGGCTGATCCGTTACTGTAGGAGAATAAGTTATATATTTTGTTTTTTCTATATTTAAACTGAGTAAATTATGATTTAACAAAATTTTTATATTTTTTAAACATGTTTCTGTGGTAGATTGAACTTCTTTCCTCGTTTTCCCAGTAATGATAAGTGCTGTATCATCAGTGCTTAGCAAACTAATTTTCCTTTGACATTTTTATGTTAATAATATTATTTACATATATTAGAAATAGAACCGGACCTAATACGGTCCCCTGGGGTACACCTACCTTAACCACTGATTCGGAACTCAATCATCCCCTATTTTAATTGTTTGTCTTCTGTTTGATAGAAAATGTTTGAAGAGGTCCAATACTATTTCTCTAATACCTTAATTATTCATTTTATCTATAAGTTTACTATGTGAAACAGTATAGAAGGCCTTGGCTAGGTCCAGAAAAATTGCGAGACATTTCGTTGAGCTGTTAGACCGTCAGATAGTGACCGATTTAGGTGCCCCATTTTCGCATACAAGCCTCGAAGAGGGTTGAAAAGTACATCGATGTTGAGTAGAATAAAAGAAAATTTACGAGTGACTTTTGGGGATAACACATGGAAAATTCGATTTTCCTTATCAGAAAAATTTTCCAACCCCAAAATGCACTTATACATTCAGGTCATTTAAGAAAATATATTTTTTGGACTAGTGACAATGTACGTTTTCATAGATTCGATGGACTTGTGTGGAAAAATCTGGTAAAATCTCGATTTTTTTCTTAAAAGATTATGCCCTTATTTTAACCCTTAGCCACTTGCAATATTAAAGCCTTTGGTTTTCCGAAGCCTAGTTCTATTAATTAATCATACAGTGAAAACGGCTTGCGTGGAAATATGGGCAATAAATAACCTTTCATTTTTGTTGGGGAAAATCGAATTTTCCATGTGTTATCCCCAGGAGCCACTCGTAAATTTACTTTCATTCTACTTAAAATCGATATACTTTTCAACCCTCTTCGAGGCTTGCATGCGAAAATGGGGCACCTAAACCTGTCACTATCTGACGGTCTATGTGTAAGGCTCCAATCACGGGTTCTAGCAGGCTCAATACGGCATCTTCGATACTCGAGTTTTTAATAAAACCGAACTGATTTTTTGAAAGAATGTGATTGTCATCTAAAAATTCAACTAACCTTTTTTAATGCTTTTTCAAATACTTTTGATAAATTATTTATAACCGATATAGGTCTATAGTTAGTTAGTTTATTATGTTCTCCTGTCTTATAAATCGGTGTTACTAGACATTATTTTCATTGCAAAGGTATTTTACCGTTTGTGAAACAGAGATTTGTAATATGAACCAAGGGGTGTATAATATGTGAATGTATAGATTTTAGATATTTTGTATCAATTCCATCAGGTTCTGAAATCAGGATAGTTACTTCCGCTGTTGATACTGACTTTAAAAGAATTGAAGACTGTACGGTATTTTCGTAAAAAAAAAAAAAAAATTTGGAAATAATTGTTTCTTCTATATCATTTGCCATTTTAAGTCCTAAATTAGTAAAAAAAATATTAAACAAGTTTGCTTTATCAATGTTACTTTTAACGGAAACATCGTGTTCATTGATTATGTTTGTGTTTGAAATTTGTGAAATAGTTTTACCTCCTGATACCTCTTTAATAATATTCGAAATTTTTTTTGCAATCTCCAGCTGCATTATTTTTTTTTACTTTTATAATAATTGTTTTTGGTTTTTCTGATCAATGTATTTAGTTGATTTCTATATTCTTTATCATAAATTAATTGATAGAATTCTTAAGAAAAACCGAAAAAATTAATCCTCAATCCCTAAGTATTTAGTACATAAATCTTAAATTTTCATATTGTATAGCGAACTTGTTCAAAGACTCCTTTAATGTCTCTTTCAGAACTTCGAATAAAGATAAAGTCAACATTGTAGATCAATCAAGCATACATAAATTAACTTTAGTAACTTGCCAAAATTCCTGTGTCGAAAGGACTTTTCATAATTTTAAAGTACACCTCAGAGAACACACACATTGTCTTAATACTGATATTGGTGAGTTTTTAGGTTTCGCATCTTATATTTTACTTTATTTTTATTTAATAATCTTAAGAACCTATAAATTTAAAAAATATTAAGTATACCTAGAAAGGGATAACTTTTTCTATTCGCTGGTTCGTTATGATTTATGTCTTTTTTGCTGTTTCATATGAGGATTTCTGAAATCTATAAGTTCTCATGTAAAAGGTTTCAAAATAAAAGTTCACAAAATTATTTGTTTTATTTTTATTAGATTGTGCTTACATTTTGAAAGTTATCTTTACCTCAGAAAATATATCAAACACTATGGCAATGTCTAAACTCATGTCGAAGTGAACCAGTTGAAAGATAATAATGAATTATATTAAAATAAAGATAGTTTTCACTCTGTATAAAAGAATAACTGTATTGTCAAAACCATATTAAAAATGAAACGTAGTAACATTTATTTCTGTTCAAAACTGAAACAATACAGATCTAATTATATTAATGATATTCTATTTTACTCTGCAACAAAGCCGTCTTGTATTTGTAAATCAATTAATGCTGAAAACAAAAACACTGCATGTCATCATTTACATTAATTATGCAATATCTGGTGTACTGTCCTACAATTTACCTGCAAAATTATACGCAACATATGTATAGCTAGAGTTACATAACTTATGAGCTTAATTTGTAATTAAATTTTAACTAAGCTGGAAAATTTAATATGAAGGGTTGTATATTTAAATGTAAGTTATGTATACAATTTTTTAATAATTCGTACATATATTGAATAGGAATAAACAATGGCTTATTACTTTAGACCTGTAATTATACTATCATTAGGATATAAGATTCATTAAAATTTTTATGGTCGGTTCAGGAACATTTAACGAAATTTACAGAAAGTGAAATAAATAGATCATCTATTCTCAAATGTGAGAAGATATACTCAAATACAAAGAAATAAACAAAGTCTTGGTCTCAATAAATTTGTTAATTAAAGAAAGTTATTTTTACTAGTATTTGTTTAACGGGACATCATTAGATTTGTAAAGTCAATGCAGATAACGATTATGTCTTATTCATTTTTTTTTAATTTAGTATTTTATCGTACTTCATAGTCATTGACTTAACAAGCCTTTATTGTCAACAAGTCTTTAGTCTTTTTTTATGACTTAGAAAATATATAAACCTAATAAACTTTGTCGGCATTTGGATTCTCATCTCTCAATTCGGCACGTGTTGAGACGACTATCTTCGTTCTACAGAATGCGATTCGTATGTAATGTCTTTTTCTATTCAATTCGTCACGTGTTGAGTACGCACATAAGAATCCCTGTCCGGAGCTTGTGAATAATTATGACTTATCTGCACATACTTTGATTACTATACGAGGCAAGAGAGAGGGACGACACGCCCAACATAGGGCGCGGCCATTTTGAACCCTGTGACACAGTTTACAGCTAAAGAATCAGATCGCTCACTTTGCGTCGGCACTTTTGATCTCAATGTTTCAGTTTATACATTGTGCAACTCGGATAATACAATATATGACAACCGCCTATAATAAAACAGCAGTCGTCTGCGTATCCTGAATTTGTATCCCTGGAGTGGATGTTATTTTGGAACTTTCAACTGGTCCGAGTGAGCTAACTGATTCTATAGCAATAAACTGTGACTTCAAAAATAATATTCACTGACACTGACAGCAGCTAGCAAAATATCAGGTGCGTTTTAATCATCCGCTTCTGCTTCCGGAATTGTCGGTTTAGTCGTTTTAACCTGTCAGATTAAAACAAGAAAACCGACAATTCCGAAGCAGAAGCGGATGATTAAAACGCACCTATTAAAAATATTGCGCCAAGATCTAGGCAACACGTAATAAGGGTTCAAAATGGCGGAGTTTTCTATCTCCTTTTAAAAGGCACTCAGAAAGCTGCGCAGTGCGACCATTCTCCGTATAGTAAAAGAAAATCAAAGTATGTGCTTATCTGACTAACGTAAACTTCAAACTACTCACATCTTCTTCTTCTTTTCAATTTTTGTAGGCCTCAGCTGCCAGGGCTATCCGGCCTATGGTTTTAGGTTGATTGGTGGTGGTCTCGACGATTATTTCCAATAAGGTAGGATTGGAATGTAATCCTACTTTATGGTAGGGCTTTTAATGCTTCACTTTTAAATTACACACTGTTTTTATTACCTCACAGTTGATAATTGCATTACAATTTGATTTTGGATGCTGTTAGAAATCCGGAAATAATTTTAATGTTTTCCCTGTTTAAAAGTCTGAACACTAGATCGAACACTAAGAAGGGACCGTATATATTTTTTGGAATCTTCAAGGATTTATGTAGAACTTCTATGTTTTGTTGATTCGTTGAAGATGAGAAAAAAATATGCTGTAAGCCCTGACTTTGTCCACAATCGCACAAGTCACTGGGAATCATCTTCACCATATTTAGGTAGGATTTTGTTAAGCAGTGGTTTGCTCTCATTCGAGATATAATGCAAATTTCTTTTCTAGATGTGTCTGTGTATTCTTTGAACCAAGGAGAATTTTTAGGCTTTTTTGTAAATTGGGCATATTATAATAATCTGTCAATGTTTATCAGGATCAGAATTTTTGATGATCTTTCTTGTAACTGAGACATAGCTGTATTTTATTCCATAAATAACTTAATAAAAGAGGTAATTTAAAAAAAAACTTTATTTATTTTCAATAGAGTTTACCTATTACAAGATTACACAGTAGAATGACCTAAAAGTTCACAACATGACACTCATGTAATACACACAACCAAACTTATATGGAATCGTTGTGTATTTCTAAATGAACTTTTTGTAAAGAAAAAATTTGGTATCGACTTTGTGTTCAAAACAAACAGGATAATAAAGAAGAAACGACTGTTGCGATTTATTATCTTGTGAATTTTGTGTTTAGAAGTAAAATCACGATCCTCCGGTAATTTTATTTCGGTCCATATAAACAACAAAATGCCTTATGTTGGATTAATAGATGTGTAAAGAGAAAGAATTATGATTCTCATTGAACAAGGAATGTCCCAATGAGACATAGCAGAGGTAGTAGGTGATACCCAGGGTGTTGTATCAAAAACTCTCAACAACAGGTTCAGACAAAGTCGTCAAAGAATCACAACTGAACAACAGGACCGCTTTGTGTACCAAATTGCTAGAAGGGATCCCAGTGTTTCTCATCCAGAGCTACAACGACAACTTCTGGAAGGTACAGGTGTGTACGTTTTAGTTGAACCCCTAAGAAAAAGACTTCGCGCTCGAGGGTTGTACAGTAGGAGAGAGTTACAGCGTTACCTAGGCAAAATAAAATTGACCGGCTTAATTGGTGCCTTCAACACCAAAACTGGACAATTGAAAATTGGCAAAATATCGATTCTTCGGATGAAACCATAATTGGCCTAAGATCAGATGACCATCGAATTCGGGTTCTCAGAGCTCCAGGAAGATGAGCGAGACTCCACACTGCCAGATCCCAAGATATTAAGGAGGAACTGTAATGTTCTAGGGAGGTTTTATGCTGGGAGCAAAAACTCCATTGTTATTACTTCAACAAACATTTACCGGTCTGAGGTACGTTAATTTAGTGCTAGAAACAATCTTAAGGCTTTGGAGGCAATTGGGGATAATTTTATCTTTGTGCACAATAATGCACCTCTCCATACCAGTAGAGTGGCTAGAGAATGCCTCGAAACGAAAGTTGTCACAGTTTCAGACTGGGCTGCATGTTAACCAGACCTAAATCCTATCAAACACTTGTGGGACCAGCTCAAAAGAAGAGTTAGAGCTCGTCGAAACAATGCAGGAAATGTAGCACAACTTATTGGTGCAGCATTAGCAGAATGGGAAAACATATCCCAAGACAATGTTGGCAGTTTAATAAAAAGTATGCCAAGGCAAATAGAAGCTTGCATAAGGGCTAGAGGATTGTTAAAATTACCAATTTTCTTTTTATTTTTGATTTTCCGCTATTAAAAATTTAAATTTATTTTTGTTTCAGAAACCAAAAAAAATACCATTGTGTTAATTTTGTCAACTTATTGATAATTTTTATTGCCATGTGGGTTATTTGTCAGACTTTGGTAAGGACTGAGAGTTATTCATAAATAAATTTATAAATAAAAACTGTTCATACATCTCAAAAATTATGAAAAATAATAGATGATTCCTTAAGTTTGGTTGTGTGAATGTTATCTAATTCCAATTCAATATTAGTTTTTAATACATATCATTTATTTTACCTGGCAAAAATATAAATATGTTTTATTAAGTTTTAAAATATAGATACTTTTAAAATTTGTTTCCTAATTTAAACCTATGCAATATTGAAATGTTGATGTAATATTGAATTGGTTTTATTTTGTTTTATAATATGTCTATTTTCAAACAAACTTCTATACGGTTAAGAGTGTTAAGACCCTTATAGTAAACTTAAAAGTAATCAATGAGAAAAGTAAACGTTTGTTCTTTAGATAGCCATAAAAGCATCGTGTTTTCAGAGAAGTATCACATAAAAAATATTGCCTTTCTCTAGCACATACACTATTGTCTACTGTAACAATAGAAAGTCGTTATACCGATTGAATTATATTGAATGCTGCACCAAATCGATCACTTTGTTCAACAATGGAGTTTTGTCTCTCTAAATTACGAGTATCACATTCTAAATCATAACGAGAGATGATGATCGTAACACCGCACGTCAATGTTCATTCAAATCGTTAGCAAAAAACTTAATATATCAACAACCTTTACTTCAGCTAGTATGGCAAACGATTTAACATTTATGCTTTTTATACTCCAAGTATTTAGGTAATTTTAGATAATTATTTTTTTTTGTTATATTTATGTATTGTTTTTAAATTTATTTTTCGTAAAAGAACTATTTTTTGTAAACAGAAAGTATATAACCAAAATATAAAAACAAACATCTTCAATACGGGGGTGTATCATGGTACCAACAAAAATCTCACGAGTTAAAAGTTGCATCTGTACAAGTTATGAATAAAAATGAAATTAAAATACAAGAAAAATATCGGGAAATTAAATGCTAAAAGAAATATTATACAAAAATAAGATCATGAAGGAAGCGGGAGAGGAATCAATTGGAATCTAGTAAAGAAAATGAAAAAAAAAACTACAATAGTTCTAAAATAAGGACAATTTAAAATAAAGACCTGGACGTGGTCAGATAAAAAAATGTTTTCTCCATTAAAAGGAATTTATATTATCTCTATCAATAACCGGCTGAGAGAAGCTTAGAAAAGCAAAACGCAGAGAAACTTAAACATTTATTGTTAAATTTGTTTGTTTGGAAATAACTATTTAACAATAAATACCACTGAGTTAAAAATAAAGCTATTTAGTCATTAATTATCATACGTACCGTTTGTCTGCAAAGAGAAAAGAAAAGGTTTGGGAAATTATATCTGAACTTGCTTAAAAATAAATATTCCGTTTCATACAATTCGTATTGATTGTGTTGATTGTTTAAAATAACAAATAATCACACACAAATACGCTTTATTTATCGTCAATGCTTTTACAAAATATGTAATACCACACCCTTTAAAAAAAAAAACGTTAACCAGAGCAGAAATTACTAAAACATTAGAGAATTATAGGACGATGTTTTGTACGCCGACACGTATTATAATTGACCGGGGAACAAATTTTCTGATAAAAAAATCCTTATTCGTAAATATAAATATTGAGCATCATTAAGTTATAGCGAGGGCGCTACTGGGCAAGTTGAAAGGTACGTTGTAACAATAATGAATTTAGTTGAAGTTCAAAATTTGTCAGAATGGACAAGCGCTCTTTCCAAATTACAATGAACTGTTAATTCTTCCATTCGGAAAGTTAAGTACAGGTCAGGCTAATCCCTGAGGAGTACCTCTGAACTTAATGTTATTTTCATGTTACCAGAAACTCATGTACAGGTCAGGTTAATCCCTGAGGAGTACCTCTGAACTTAATGATGTTTTCATGTTACCAGAAACTCATGTACAGGTCAGGTTAATCCCTGAGGAGTACCTCTGAACTTCTCTACGGTTTGTATTTAGTAACAAAGTTAAGTACAGGTCGGTTAAATATCTGAGAAGTATCTCTAAACTTTCATTTAAAGCTTTTGCTTTTGTGAATAAAAAAATTAGGTACAGGTCAGTTAAATATTTGAGAAGGAGTACCTACCTCTGAACCTTAATTTAAAGCTTTTTTTGTAATTAAAGAGTCATTTTATCATTATTTTCAGCATTTGTGGTTTTCCAATTGACCATAGCAACTGACCATAGACCATATTTTGTTAATGAGATGAAACACCGTACGAATCACGGACATATAGGGTTTTTCTCTTAATTTCACGGGTGTAATCAGCTATACTACGTTAACGGCTAGGTATCTAGTACTGTTTTTAAGCTTAATCAATGAAGAGACAAATAATTTTAAACAAAATGTCAAATTTTGGACAAACGTACTTTTTTGTTGTTTGTTTTTTGTTCTTCGGTTTTCCCTTTTGTGTTTCATGTTTTTATGAAAATATTCTTTTAATGAATTAAAAGGTTCTATTTATTTATTATTGTACAATATATTTTTTCATTGTCGACCCTTGCCCTGTAAATGGCGTCAACTCCGTGGACATTGTATACTAAATAAATAAAATACCTACTTTATTTAAGCTTTTAATTGGCAATTTTCCGTTTTTAACTCATTTGCAAATTACTCAAAACACTCTGTGCAGTTTAGAAGCGTAAATAAACGGTGTATTTCACCATCTAATTAGATTGTTGGCATTGGCTACTCTCTACAACAAACTAGCGCATAATTCCATCAGCGGTTTAGTCCATTTCAGGCTTTGTATCTATACAGTGGGACCACACTGTTGTACTACTTATCTGGTTTAGTTAACGGGGTTATTTATGTGAATACGTACAGTGTTGTGCACTTAAAATGTATATGTTAACGCTAATGTCTAAACGCCGTTACATTACCTAGCATAGGTTGTTTACATTAACTAAAGCAATTTGATTGCAAAATAAGGATGATGTCAGTTTCTGGATTAGTTTTGTTTACATGATACATGGTGCTAGGGGTAGATAGCTGGTTATAAATAACCTACATTTAATTAGTTTTTTATTCTTTATTACCAAGATAAGTCATAAATAATATTTCAAAAGAAATGGTTAATTGAATTCATTGACCAAAACAAAATATTAGATGCGCTTCTGCACTTTGTGCAAAATATTAATTGTATTGACAACAATAAAAAAATGCCGAGCGATATTCTTAGACTTAGCCAAGGCAATGTTGATCACAGATTATTATTAGAAAGATTAGAAAGAATAGGAAAAAGAAGATTAACGTTGGACATTTTCAGGGACTATATTTCACAGAGAACCCAGTTTGTTAGAATTGGCAACCTACTCAGTGGTCCAATGATCATTTCTAGGGGCGTGCCTCAAGTAATGGTACTTGGCCCAATTCTTTTTTTAATATACATTAACTGTATTTATATTATTAAAGTCACAAGAAAAATAATTTCTTATGAGGATAATAGTGACATTCTCTTTAAGGGAGAGAGCTAGAAAGAAATCTTTCTGCCAGCTGAGGATGGTTTTTTGTAAGATAAAAATGTGGCTCGATGACAGTCATCTGAGTTTCAATGTCTCCAAAATAAAATTTATTACATTTTCACTTACTAATCCTGATCAACCAATTCAACAGATCTTAAAGCTTCACAATCATAACTGCAATAAAGGGCTTGTCTGTTAATGTGTGACGATACAAAAAGAAAATAAAATAAAATATCTAGGGTTAATGGTTCATCAACATCTAAGATGGGACGAACCTGTTACTTTTTTTAAACAAGATACGGCATTCTAATATGGATTGGGCTTCTAGATAACTCTCTCAATGGGCTGGACTCAGCACAGAATACGTTGTTAAAAATATTGTTCAAAAATCACTTTAGATATTCAACAACTCTATTATATAAAGAATTAGACATTTTCAATATTAAACAACTATATACCTATCAAACTGCTTTATGGCCATTTTTTCAATCTGGAGAACTTTCTAAGCTTTCACACGCTGTTTCCACAAAGGCTTTACTAAATAAGCATATGGCACACACACAACTTTATCTCATATTTTTGGTACTAAGATATATATAACCTAATTCCTATATACATAAAAAAATTATTACAAATAAACAGCTTTTAAAAAATGAACTCAAAATGTTTGTACGAAAAAACTATAGTAAAATTAAAAGGGAAATATTAAATGTTCTATATTAATTTCTTGTTACATAATTATTAAATATTAATTTGATAAAACCAACATTTACTCTTCTTCTCCTTCTTCAAGATTTTAAGATAGCCTTCTGTTTCTTCATCCATCGATTACTTCTTTCTATGTTTGAAATTCTTAGTATGTTGTATTTTTATAATTTTACTATTTTGTGAATTTGAATTTCTTTATTTTTAATATTTTGCATTTCTAAATTATTTTTGTTTCTACAATAAAATACAGATTTAATTTAAACAATATTTAAAACTTTAAAATAAAAAATAAAAAGCTAATAATAAAGATTCCGCACACAAACTTTGTATAGGCGGGTATTAAAAGTTTGTTAAAAAAAAATGTAAATTGTATAAATTAATAAATTTGATTTGATTTGAAGATAAAAGCTAATTTATTCGTTATGCTAATTTCTTCAATAATTCCTAACTTACCTTCCATGCTGTATATATTTTACTAATTCAAAACATAAGTTCATTGTCCATTATGGTGCTAAGTAACATATAAATAAAGACTAAAATCCAGGCCCGGACTTAAAAGTAAACTATTTCTTTACTTCAAAATAAAATAACTTGCGTATATCAGAATTTTTAAAATTTGTTTTCTTATTTGAAAAAAGCAAAAATACTCAAGCTACATTAAATGTCATTGGTATTTCTACATAGAGTTTTGTTACTTATTAGTTTGAGTTCAACCTAAATTTTTTGATAATAGGTAGGTATAAAATTAATTAATTACTTTTTACGTTGTAATCAATTAAATTACCAACCTTTTTGTATTCTCTAAAAGTTGTGGGTCACAATCTCAAAGCAAAAAAAATGGACATAACTTTATTTTGAAACGAATTAATGGTGCAATATTTTTACATTTTAAAGGTTTAAAAATGTAAAATAAAAAAAAAGAAACTAAAAATACATTTACTTTTTTCTAATTAATATTTCATTCAGAGCTCGACATTCTAAATAATTTTAATACAATTATAATAACGTATTGTTTATTTTAGCGAATAATACACTTTGGTGTTTCATATCCCAATTTGTGTAGATTAGAGATCAATAATTAGAAATCTTATTAAAAGACAGAAATTTATTAAGCAAAATGGTGACTACTTTGTTATAGTTATTTAGTATTTTTTAGTATAATGTCTTAAATTAAAGTCGTTCTTTTTTTTTGGGATTCTTTTTAAAAAAAATTTATAATTTAAAATATTTAACAAATACTATCATAATTTCGTTACAGGAAATATTAACATTTTGTCTCAAATACGGCTCTGTTGATTCAGTTTTTATTGAAATTGTCACCCACAAATTAAAAGAATATAAAAAGGTTGATGATTTTATTATTTTGGAAACAAACTCTTTTTAAATTTATTATACTCAAATACATTTAGATATGACCCATTTTAAAAAACAAATTTATATACAAAAATACCAAAGACATTTAGACAGTTTAGTTTAATTTTCAAAATATTTATACACTGGGCATTGTTTTGAAAGAAATCAAATTTTTAAGGCCTTACCTGCATTTTAACTTTTATTTATAAACTTTTCGGCATATTATAATTAAAAAATAATCGAATAAATAATAGGGAGTAATCAAAAAAGTGCTAAAATGCTTATACATGACAAAAAACATATGTGACATAAAACACAACCTGTTCTACAAAGAACCAACATAAAAAAATATAATTAAAAAAATAGATCATAATAAAATTAATTTACAAATATTAATGAAAATAATAGAAATAGACCAATTATGATTATTTTTTTTTAAGTCTGCTATTGGTAAACACACTAAACATGAGGTGAAGAATGGTAGAAATTTTTAATTCTTAATTTTAATTTTTTAAACAGTAACTAGGTAGAGTTATTTTCCCGGTATAGCAATTCATAAATTTAATCACAATTTATTTTTTCATAATTGCGTTAAATTGATATTTCCTTCTTATAACGAATAGTCGAACTTATTGAAAATTTCCGCATACACAGAAGGTGCTGTAAATTTTGGTCTTTCATTTCGGTTATGAGATCTTGTGCAAAGATGACAGTTTAAATTGAATTATGAAGTTTTACGTGCGTTTGGAGTTATGGCACGTATTTCCAATCTTAATTCGAATCTGGTCATTCCAAAGATCAATGGGCATATGGTTTACTAGGTGTGTATTGAACTGTAATAATTAAACATAGACGTGAAGTAAAGTCTTTAAACTCATAAGATTTAAAGTTCCTAAAAAAAAAACATCAGCTTTCATCCATTTTAGCCATTTTGTTAATTATTTAAGTATTAGTTATGTAGTTTTATTTATTAACATTGGAATTATATAAGGATTATACCTCTATTCTTAAAATACTTTTTAAATGTATTTAATTTTCTTTGTTTTTTGAAATCCACCCTTTATAAAATGTATTTTTATAGTTTTCTTCAGAGAAACGAGAATATAGTGAGTTCTTTTTAAATATTCTTTATAACATTATTTTTTCATTCTACACATTTTTCTTAGTTGAGTTAGCATAGGGAATATGTTTTATTGAAGTTGTATTAATTTTTTATTAAAATAATTTTATTTAGTGCCGTTTTCTAATATATTATAAAGTTTTAAGTCTAATAACAGGACGTTAACATATTAACTGTACAATTATAATTACACAAGTTAAAAAAGTAATACCTTCAAAATCAAAGTTTTGTTACTTCTTAATCTCTCACAACCTCTGTCCATGTAAACTGATGAATTCACCACCTTTACAGATTCCTTTAGTGACCAAAATCGAAAATGTCTATTTCATGCTGATGAGTTCTAATAAAAAACAAAAATAATAACGTTCTCCTTAGTAAGCAAGTCAAAGTTTGAATGTTGAAATAATAATTTTTTTCTTTTTGTGTTTCTTTAGATATAATTCAATGTCTTTTGCGGAATTAGCCAAACGAGTAGTTGTTTTCCTAACGGAAAAGGTTGCTCCTTTTATTTTATAACCATGCCTTATAATAAAATATTTGACTAGACATTTCTAATAATAGTTTTAAATTTACTAAAGAATATGCCCATAATCTCTTAATTATTTTGATTAATGATTCTTAATGAATGCTCAAGTGCATGGAATAGTACTGTTAAACGATATTTCAAATATTTATAGTTATTTATAGTTTCTATATGAAATAAAATACTTTCAAGATCTGAGCAATTAATTTTTCCATATAATAATTTACACACAACATATACAGGATGGTTCAAATGAAAGGAATAAATTCATTATAATGGAAGTAGTTGGTTTTTCAAAAAAAAGCTCAGACAGGTCAATTTTGTTTACTCAAAGCGCAATTCTTTAAATATAATTCAATTTTCCCCCACTTCCCATTTTTGGGCAGTGACGTCATTGACAATTTTTTTAAATAGTAACCCCAATTTTTTTTTCTTGATTTTGTTAGATCTTGCAATTTCCTACTTGGAAACATAATATTTGAAATATCATACATAACATTTTTTTTTAATAAAAGTCATTTAAAAAGATCAGATACATAAATTTTATTTATTGTGTAATTAAATCCATAAAGGTACATTTATATCTGACATTTATTACATGAGATTTATGTCTGACAGTTGTTTAGTCCAGTGTAAACACACAAAAATTTCTCTCGGACATATATTTTTGGGTGTTTACACTGGACTAAACAACTGTCAGACATAAATATCATGCAATAAATGTCAGATGTAAACGTACCTTAATCTTTTCGAATTGTATTTAAATGTTTCAGTCCTATCCTGTATACTTCCATACGCAATCAATGGGCAAGCGCGTGAGTCTTTTTTTAAAGATGGCCGCCTTCAATAAAATTCTAAGTACGTGCTTGATGCCAATAACATTTCCTATCTCCTAATTATGAAGACTAGAGATAAGGAGACGAATCTGCATACTCATAATACGGTCCCAAAAAAACGCATGTTAGGAATTCCAAATAATCAATCCAGTTTACTGGAGGCCAAATGAGTACGCCAAATTTAAGATAAATACTTTATTGGCTACACAATATGTCCATTTACATAAGGTGAATTTATACTCAAATTCCTAAAATAGTATGATAAATAAATATAAAATATAATAATTCTAACAAATACAAAACTTACGATTTCCCCTAACTGGAAGGAAGAAACCTAACAAACGATACTATTATAACTATTTTAAATAATAATAGTACATAAATTATTTTTAGTGATAAATCAGTAAATTATATCTGCCAAGCAGACATTTCCGTTTTGACATCATATTTCTACGGGGTTAAATCTGTAATTTATCAATCATTCTTCACAACGCATGCTAATTGAGCTTCTATAATAAACCGCATAGGCGCTGGTACTGCATACGTTGTTCAAAATACATGACTTCTTATGGGAATTATACATAATTTTGTCAAAATAATAAAAATAAACTTGTTTACATCTAAATAAAGCACAGAACATACTGTTGTATTTATTTCTAAATAAGTCTTGCATGTTTTAATTGATAATTTAATTAATTTTATCTATATAAATTACAAATTAGGTATGTATAACCAAATTCAAAAAGGTTTCTTAATTGCTGAAATTTAATAACTAAAATTTTGTGGCAATTTTTTTTTGAATTGAACCAATATATAGTTTTAAGAGTAAAATAAAACACAGTTAACAGAATTTTTATTGTTGTAATACAAGTATAAAGGGGGATTTGGGAATGTACGTGGTATTACACCTCATCCTTTAATTTCAGCTTTCCCCTTTTTATTTTGCTAACAGTACCATCAGTAAAAATAGTCTCATAATATTTGGTAATATCTTCTTAAAAGTATAGAACAGCATTATCTCTAGAAAGAGCTTTATCGGCACTAGGAACGATATATATGCTGCCCTGTTCTAAACGTTTAGTATCCTATGAAAAAACATTTACAATGACACAATTGGGGTCAAAAAAAAATAACAGTAGCAACTCTTTATCTAACATTTAAATTTTATATTATAGAAACTTATAATGAAATAAACTACACTTCGTAAGATACATATTGTAACTAGTTTACAATAAATATTATATTTAGACATGAATACATTATTTTACTTACATTAAAAGCTTTAAAAAGACATTAAATTGATTTTTTCTTGTGTTTTCTTTAGTTTTACATTTGATTTTTATCATGTTTTACAATTTGAAACGACGTAAATCTTGCTTTGATGTTTTTTGTCACCCATGTTACTTGTACTTAGATACTTTTTTCACATTATTGTGATTCTTTTTATCAATTTTTTTAAAAAAATCACTTTATTTTACATTTGCTTACATAGAAAATTGACTGCGCTGTCATTAGACATGCCAACTACAGTCAATTTCGCGAACTTTATAAAAAGAAGTCTTCATACTCCTAATCCATGTTTGTGGCATCGGAAGGAAATGACGTATGACAGTTAAGGATACTATAAAAAGTGTCTCTTTAAATAAAAATCGACCTGCTTTATCGTTTTTGTTTTAAATTTCACATACGAGATTTTTTTGTTATGGCTTTGGAAATATCTACCTATTTAGCCACTCTCAGTTTTATTCTTTTTTATTATAATGTCTTCTGTGTAGGCATTGTTACTGTTAGAACCCAACATTCAATGGTGGAATCTTACCAACGTATTAGAATCATTTTAATATAAAAATCCATCAGGTTGGAGGGGTTTAAACCCTTGGATCCGCAAGTGCAGACACTATCGACTGTAGGTTTTAAGTGGAACTTTCAGATTTTGCATACATGTAACAATAATTACTTTTTAAAAAGAGTACAAAATCTTTATTAAATACTAAACTTTTATTAAGTACTCGTTTCCAACAACAAAAAGCACAGTACAAAGCATGCCCTAAAAATTTAATTTTGTTCCGATTTCACATTGTTCATTATGTCATGTATCGTGCTAAATTAAAAAGAAAACCAATAAACTTTGTGGGTCCTCATATAGTATTTTATAAATGAAACAGCTTCGATTAAAAATAAAATTAGCATTCACTGTATTTATATTTTATTTAAAATATAAAACATTATTTTGTTGTTATACAAATTTCTTTTAACAACAATTAAGCAATAATATTTCCCATTGCAATTCTGAAATCATAATAAGAAAAATAGATAATCCTGAACACGGAACATTTTCATTAGTATATGAGTGCTTTTTTATAGTAATGCATGCCTTAAAAGACCAAGAGTACACTAAAATGAAGGCAGGCTTGCGAATATTTAATTCAGACATTTTGTAATGGTTGGTTATAAGATTTATAATTATCAAAAGATCATTGCTTTGGATTTTTTAGGATTAATTTTTAATGAATGATTTTTAGATAAATTAAAGATTTCATTTAGATCAGAATTAATATCCTGTATAGATTTATTTAAATTGTAATACTTAAAAGAATAGTATAATTGGGTGACATCAGCGTATAAGTGATAATTACAGTGTATAAGTATACTTGGAAATTGTGAGGTATAGATAGTAAATAAGAAAGGGCCTAAAATACTACCTTGAGGTACACCAAATGTAATCTCCAACAGTGTGGAAGACATATTATCTATTTGAAGAATTTGTTTTCGCCGATATAGTACATTAAATTACGAGTGTGGAAAGTGACATTTTTCACACGAGTGTGGAAAATCACTTTTCACACAAGTGATGTACAATATTTTTCCTACGACCACAAAATATTTTCATCAAAAAATGTAAAACCAGGTTATTATAATAATTAAAATGTATTTAAAAAAATAATTAACAACAATCGTATTTATTCAATTTTCATATTTTTTAAACAAAAAAAAAATTAAAAAACAAAAAAAAATAAAAAAAAAACAAAAAAGTTCTGGCCCCGCCAGGAGTCGAACGCGGTCGTTCGCCAGGTCTCTCAAATAGCAAATTTTATAGTTTGATGCTCTAACCAACTGAGCTAACAGGCCTTTCGTTAATTGAGTGATCTAATCGGTTATATGTTTAACCAGAATAAAAAGCAAACATAATCTTAGTTATTTTAAAATTATTTTAATAATAATTGTTAAAGATAAATATCTAGGATCTAATTTACAACAATTTCAATAATTTAACAATCATATCGATTTTAGTATTAATATGGACATTACATAGATCAAAATAGAAATTAGGTGTTTGACATTTTGTAACAACTACTGCGGAAAGTAACATATTCTCGCTCGGGTGGAAAGTAAATTCTTATTCATACGCGTATGATATAGAGCACTTTCCATAGGACTTTGTAGTGTGATATGTGTCACTTTCCTAAGTGGTCGTAGGAAAAAGATATGATTTTAATAGAGACACAGATGTATTATTAAATCTAACAAACTTCAACATGGCAAGTAAAATTTTGTGATTTATATTATCGAAAGCTTTCGAGAAATTTAATCTTTATCCATGGCCCTAATTTAAATCATTTATAACATCCTCTATAGCTGTAGCACAGCTATAGCCTGACCTAAAACCAGATTGTTTACTAGGTAATATATTGTTGTTTTTCAAAAACCCTCTCATTTGAATTTCCATTACTCTCTCTATTATTTTGGAGAAAACAGGTAAAATAATAATTGATCTTAAATCACTGTATTCTTCAGGCAAAGTTACTTTTGGTAAGAGCAAAACTTTAGCGAATTTCCAAAATTCAGGAAAATAACTATTTTAAAAGCATTCATTAATAATGTGTGTAATAATGGGTAATAGAAATGGACAACAAAAGTATAAAATGTTAATATTAATATCTTCCATTCCATAAGCTTTAGATTTGATGTTGTAGATAATATTATTGACATCTTCCGAAACATCATTAAAATAAAAATCTTCAGTAATATTTTCTTTAAAATTCTTAAGATAAAAATGTTGTAAATCTATTTGTATAGCAGAATAATTAATTTTTGAAGTAAAAAATTTGTTAATGGCATTAACATCTTTTAGGTTTGGAGGTATGTCAATTTTTTTTATCTCGATATATTGAGTTTTTTTAATTCTGACCATTTTTCCTTAATATTACAAGTTTGAAATTTAAAATTTAAGTAAGCCCTTTTTTCTGCTTTTATAGCTGTAGTTGTGTAGTCTCTTAATTGTTTATAGTAATCCCAATGCGTTGGAAGTTGTGTTTTTTGAAATTTTTGCAAAGCTTTATTTCTTAACCTTTGAATAAAAATAATATTTTCAGTAATCCAGGGAGAATGTTTAATTAGTTTTCTAGTTTTTGATTTTTTTAAAGCATGTATACCTAAAACTGTAATTATGTAGCTATTTAAAAACTCTACTTTTTTATCAATGTTGTCAGTAAAATAAATATTCTACCAGGGCATATATGCCAAACATGTTTTTTTTCACATAACATAACATAATGTAATTATAACTTTACATACAATTATATAAAAATTTCATTCCAACATGCCGAACGTGGTGTAACATATCACAAGATGTCATCTCCATCCCTGCTTTTAATTGATGTTCTAAACTTTCATTTTACAGAATTTATTAATTTGAAAAATTTGTATAGTTTATTGTTCTCGAGCCGTTTCTTGCTCCGTTGCCAGGCTTTTTATTCTCTGGCAAAAAAGACCCGGGAACCGTGCATTTCTGGCGGTAGTATTTCTTGCGGGAGAATAACGTAAATTAGCGATGTGAAATAAATCAACGAAATGGTCCACGAACTGGATGATTAGAATTACACGAAATCTTTGTAAACAAAAATTGGGATTTGTAAATCAAAAATCAAACATGAGATGTGGAATCTATTGAATTACTTCACAAAAATTAAGGGTTTCGTTCCTATTATTTGAATAAAATGTAAATAATCACTAATATAATTAAAGGGTTTACTTAAAGCAATAATGAGAGCCAAAAAAGAAGATATTTTAGCGTTACAGTAGTAAATCTACATCTCAAACTGATATTGCTAAAGTTATATTGTTTTATTCTATAATAATAGTTAGTCAATAAAAATTATAAATGTCCCTCATTTTTTAAAATATTCAGTTTTGATTTTAAAATATCTGATACGCAAGTAAGCCTTCCTACTCGAAATTAAATTGCAAACGGTAATTTTTTACTGCCAGGTATCATTTAATTAGAGCAGCAGCTTTGATGCCATATTTTAAGGGTTTGAGCTGTCACCTACAGCCAAGCTATACAGCGTTATCCGCTCGTTAACAAAACTGAATTTCCTTTAATATTTATCACAGGCAGGTAACGATAAGAAGTACAGGCAGACTTAATGATTATGAGAATTTGGAAAATTAATGGTGTTAGTTTATTTGAACTTGTCATTCGTTTAAAATAGATTTATATTATCCAGCAAATTCAAGCTTTAAAACGTCGATTTATAATCGTTGCTTAAGATCTCAATGAAAAGAAAAAAATAATGTATCGAGGAAGTCAAAAGTGCTCTAAAATAAGTAAAACTTTTAATTTTCTTAATAATCATTGTGTACTAATATAGTGTAATAGTATTGTATACTGAATGATATTGTATAATATTATTTCAAAGGCCTTTATTTAGAAAAGACCTCAGCTATTTACTCCTGTTTCTATTTATATATTTTGTAACGGTTAATCTTCTAGTACCGTTATTTTAATATTTTATAACTATATTTTTAAAATGATTGTCCCATCTCTATTAGGACCGTTAGTTTCATTCTGTCGCTATAAATATTTTATATAGTTATTTTTGGTTTTATAAGTTGTATGTTCGGATCGAAAGTGAATTTGACTTTCGACAGGTATTACTTGTAAAAGTCTTTTTACAACAATACCTCAGAACGAGGCAGTCGAGATTATTAAATCTGCTAATATTTAATTAATCTTAAACCGTATGTGGTATTTTTATTAGTGGTGACAACCATCAGTATTTTATGGTGAGTAAAAGATTAATATTCACAAAATTTCTGCAAAGATTAACAAAATGGATCGGGATTTATTGTTGTTGTTGTTAAAAATGTGAGGTTAGATGTTTTAGAACGTGTCGTTAATTTCTGTAAAGATCAATTTTTATTCATTCTGTGTTCAGAAACATCTTACCTCCTTATTCCTTATTTTTCCTTATTACGTAAACTTCAAAAAGGTCACAATCTTTTAGATAAGTCAACCTTTGGATGGTTTAAAAATACGCTGAGAAGATAGTTGAAAATATGGTTTAAAAATAAGCTGAGAAGATAGTTGTAAATATGGTTTAAAAATACGCTGAGAAGATAGTTGAAGTTATGGTTACAAATATGTTAATTTATGGTTAGAAAATATATGAAGTTATGGTAACAAACATGTTAATTTATGGTTATAAGAAAACGGATCGCTGTAGGAGACCGTCCTTATTTGATCGACCCTTAAAGAAAGATTGAAGACCTAACACCATTCCTACTCTGAGATAAGTTTCATTTTTTTATCATTGAAATTAAATAAAGAAGTAATTTAAATGAATCATGGCTTGTGTAGATTGTACTTGTTACTTGCCTGCATAAACATATACATTCTTGTTTTAACATCAGTCATATTAATTATATTTGCCAAACTATTATAATTCACCTTAAATGATATGTTTATGTAAGTTTGGTGGCGCCCTCCTTCCCTTTCCTATAGTTAAGTTTTGTCAAGGTTATTAAGTGCTACTCATGGCCCTAATTAAAATTGAGCTAAAACACGGTAAGTAAAACCAACATCACATGTTACAATTTTTATGATAAAAATAAGCCAATTCAAAATTTGTTTTAAGCTTCACAATATTCTAAGGCTAAGTTTTTATTATTAACCACCTTTTTTTTTCAGCAAAGAACAGCACTTCTTTTTATTTCCAACTAATTTTAATTTCATCATAACATACCTTTCTTGTTCAAGTTGAAAATAACTCACAACAAGGTTATGTATTAAAAGCGATATTTAGATAATAATTAAAGGAAATAGTTTCCTAATAACTAAAACCAAACATTGCAAGATAAATGGGTTTTATGGTATAAATGAAAAGTTAAAAACATTCAGTGAGTTCCAGTTGGATTTCTTTGCATTTTAGAAAAACCCCAACTCGACAAAATAAATTCTAAAAAGGATTCCTGCGTTTTTGGGTTGTTCCTTTTTTTGGAAGCCTTACTCCATTCATTAACGTTTGCGACTACGATTTATGTGGTTTAGACTTCCGAGTTACTTAAAGGAGTCATTAGAATCCTGCTCCTTTGAATTTTTGTTCGCTTCTTCTTAGAAGAGGGATTGAAAGGAGTAACCAGGACTTCAAGATATTCGATTTCAAAGAAATTAAAGCAAATTTAAATATATACATATTATATACACAATTAATTAAAAATAATAATTTTGAAAAGTCTATCTCACATTTTGCTGCGCTAGAAGATAATTTAGAAAGAAAATTTTATGAAATCAGTTGACCCGTTAGGTTTGTTGTGATTCTGTCTTCGTAAAAGTTCAAATTTCACAATTAGCGAATTATAATTTGGCCAAACGGCTTATAAAGTGTTCTTTATCATTAGAAAGTGAAGGTACGTTACAGAAATTTGTTTTTACTTTCCATTGAGCAGTGTTGTGTTTTGAATTGAAAATAATTTATCTACTGCTTTTTTCTCGATTTTAACCTGTTGGTGCGAACCAACTGCAAACACATTCTTGTAAATATAGAATGTAAAATGCCCGAGTCATGTGCTAAATGTAAATTGAAGAAAATCGAAGAGAATCTTGTCGGATGTGAGGGTCCATGCGGTAATTGGTACCATCCAGATTGTGTTTTATTAAGTGATGCTGAATTCAAATTACTACACAAGTCCCGTAATCTTTATTTCATTTGTAACACTTGCAAGAATAAAATTGAAATTGTTGATAAAACCAAGAATGATCAATTCAAAACAAAAGTGGATGATATTGAGTCTAATATCAATAATATGATAGCCGAAGTTGTCAAGTCTACAATTTTCGAAAGTTTTCGCCAGGAGATATTTCAGAAGTTAGAATCTTCATTTGTGAGTATAGAAGCCGGCCTTAAAGATTTAATCTCCGAAAAATTGACTACATCAAGCGAGCCAAGTTATTCCGATATTGCCAATAGATCAAAATTAATTCTTCAACCTAAAAATACTACTCAACCCATAGCTGCTACCAAAGTCGAAATCCTACGAAGTGTTGATCCAATTAAGACTAACATTAACGTTTCAAATGTATCTACTACACGTCAAGGTGCCTTGGTTATAAGTTGTGATAACAGACGATTCATCCAGATTCCAGTAGATTATCAACACCAATTTGGGCGACAAATACGAAATTAAGTCTATTTCTTTTCTACATCCGCGCATTAAAGTCACGAACATGTCTGAAAAATTTGATGATCCCATTCTAATGGACTATCTTAAATACCAAAACGGATGCTGCTTTAACGAAAACTCTACCATTGAAATTATATATATAAAACCGCATAAAAGAAACAGTAAAACTTTTCCAAGCTGTCGTACAAGTTGACACGGCCACCTATCATAAGGCTATGAAACTCGGTAAGCTCACTGTTGGTTTCGATTTTGATTGTCCAATTTATTGTGCTGTTGAACCAGGAGGTGTTATAAGTGTTGGGGTTTACATAATTTAGCAAGTCAATGTACTAAAGCTGAACCAGCCTGTCCTAAATGTTCTCTTAATCACGAGCTCAAATATTGTAAATCTAATACCAGTAAATGTATAAATTGTACTTATCTAGTAGCAAATCACAATATAAATACCTCTGTCAATCATGTAGCATGGGATAAAGATTGCCATTACAATAAACGAGCTCTGACAATGTTTAAAAATAAAATTGTACCGTTACCGTGACTGTAGCAACCATTGAAGGTTTCCGTATCTGGCACTGATAATTGTTCACAAATTAGTCTTCAACTGTATTACCAAAATGTTAGAGGGTTAAGAACAAAAACAACTAGTCTATTTAACAATGTTTCTGCTGCTACACAGTATACGGGCTACTTCTTTACAGAAAGTTGGTGTAACAGTACCATAAATAATGCTGAGCTATTTGATCTTACAGTGTTTGATGTTTATAGGGTTGATCGAGATTACGAGTTAACACAAACTTCAAGGGGGAGGAGTTCTTTGTGCCCTTAAAAAATAATTAAATGCAGTTCTGATTGATATATCTGATGTTTGTAGCTCTATTCCAGTAAACAAAATTGATTTTATTCTTGTAAAAATTAAACCCAACTATCAGTGTACCTTTATTTTACTCATATACAATGTGTTCAGATTTGAACATTTTTCTTTATATTCACCAATTAAATTAACATCCTGTATATGAAATTAATTATTTATTGAATTAAAATGTTTAATTTCATATGCAATTAATAATAAACACGTTCCAATTTCGTATCTAGTTCGATGTGTAAATTATAATAATAAAAATGCTGACTTATTTCAAAATTATTTTCAAAACATTGAACTAGAGAGACTGAAATTGGAATAAAAATATTTTTCTAATGTACATTTAAATAATTAAATAATATTAATTGTTATTGTATATTGTTTATTCTGTGATAATATAAATGTAAATGCAAACGAAAAATAAAAAGATTTGACTTACAACATGTGGTAGTATACTTTACAAAATTATCTCTAAAATGAGATTCATGAAAACCATCTTGTGGTATTAATTACAACAATTATCTTTGAAAACTAATCATGCCTGAGATAAACAATTCTAGCTGCTCGCCTCGATTAAACGTCGTACAATCATTTTCAATTTTTTTTAACTTATAGCAATTCAATTTAATAGAAAATACATATCATCGTCTGCTTGACTTAGTTTTTTCCAATTCAACATGTCACGTATATAAAGCCGATGAAGTAGTCTTAGATGAAGATGATTATCACCCCTCTTTGTGTATTGTCCCCATTAAAATTAGAGTTAAGAGCTTACAGTGAAAACCAAACCACGTACAGTATAATTACAAAAAAGCAGATTTTCCAAAATTATACAACGCACTACTCAATATCAATTGGAATGTTCTTGATTCTGCAAGCAGCGTTGATGAAAGTGTTCAACTTTTGAACCATAAATTGTTTATTATTTTTAATAAGCATATACCTGCTGAAAAACCTAACCTTAGGACCTACCCTCCTTGGTTTAATGGTCATATAATACGCATGATTCGTCAAAAAGAAAAAGACCAAAAAACCTACAAATCCGCTTATTCCATAGATGCATTTACTAAATTTAAGAACCTTCGAGACCAAATTAAACAAGACACTTCTATAGCTCACTCCTCATATTTAAGATCAATTAAAAATAATATTAAAAATGATCCAACACAATTCTGGTCATACATAAATTCTAAAAATTCTTCCTATTCCATACCCACTACTGTTGAATATAATAATGACTGTATAGAAGAGCCACAGGCAATTGTTCAAACTTTTGCAGATCACTTTTCAAGCAATTTCTTCAAGCCAACTCAAATAAATCAATTCATCCACGAATCTACTATTAATTTACCTTAATTTACCTAAAAAAGCTTAAGCCCAATATGTCAATGGGTACTGACCTTATTCCTTCGTTTCTTGTCAGATACTGTGCACTAATTTTAGCCACTCCGTTGAAACATATTTTTGATTTAATTTTGAATACATGTATTTTCCTTACTGCCTGGAAAATTTCCAGAATTACTCCGGTACATAAAAAAGGTAGCAAAAATAATGTTTTTAATTATTGACTCATAAGCATTCTTTCCAATTTTGCTAAAGTATTCGAAATAATTACTAACCATCGTATTTTCAATCATGTGACCAACATGGATTCATGAAAAATAGATATACAGTTACAAACCTTGTATGTTCGACGCAATTCATTTCGGAAGCCTTCGATAGAAGAAGTCAAGTTGATGTAATATACACAGATTTCTCCAAGGCCTTCGACAACATTGATCATGCGATCAAATCATTCAATTGATTGGTTCGTATTGGTTGGGTAGGCATCAATATGTTCAATGTCGTGGTTACAGGTCAAAAAATTTCGAACAAACATCAGGAGTTCCGCAGGGATCAATTTTGGGTCCTTTTTTATTTATAATTTTTATAAATGATATAGTCGCTAATATCGAGCATATTAAAGTTTTAATGTATGCCGACGACCTAAAATTATTGCTTGAAATCCATTCTGTTAACCATTGCTTGCGACTTCAAAAGTGTTTGTTCGACATTGCGAAGTGGTGTCTCGATAATTTGCTCCCTCTAAATCCTGAGAAATGTTCTGTAATATCCTTGTCCATGTAATGCAATGTAGACAACCATTTTTTTTTAATCCTGTGTTCGGTCAGTTTTCTGTATGTTAACATTGTATTGTATAGCTTTTTAACAATTTTGTATTTGTATTTATATTTTATTGTTTTGTGTTTCCCACCCAGTAAATGGTGTTGGGTGGTGTACAAATAAATAAATAAATGAAATAAATAAACATTTCTTTCCGCAAATCAACATCATACATTTCTTATCATTTTCTCAAAGCGAATTTTGCAATACAGTTCCAATTCGATTATATCACTATAAAACTTCTTAAATAACACTAAATCAACTAGAAAGGTCTGAGAAAAGTATTTCATACGTGCTTTATAAATCTCCTCTATATAAAATTGGAAGAAATATTCACTTTGCTGTAGCCAATATTAGATTTCCTCGTCCTTCCGCAAAAGTTAAAATTTCACGGTGACAATATTTCACAATCTATTTGATTACTTTGAGCGGAAATGTTTCTGTACATTTTCTAAATGACGGATTTTCGCATTATTCTATTTACGGTTATCAAATTGACTTTAAAGGCAATCAAGAAAATTGAGAATAAAAAGCTTTTTGGATATATTTTATGTTGAATTTGGGTATTGTCAGATTTTGTTCAAATTTAGGTATGATATTCGTTAGACCATAAATGGTAACTTTATTATAGACCCCAAGTTTACAACTCTACAAGTTGAGCTATTAGAAAGTGTTAAAATCAGGGCGCGCATAATTAATATTTTCATGTTATCTCATTCATCATCATTCTTAATTAATTTATATTTTTTCATGAAACTTATTTAAGCATTATACTTATACAGGGTGTTTCATAATTGCTACATTAAATTCAAGGGTGTATTTATAAATAAAAATACTACATTGTTAAAAATAAAGAAATGTGAACAAAAAAGACAAAAATGAATTACAAAAGGTTTGGTAAAGTCCGTAAATATAAAAAAATACTTTATACAAAGAGTACTTGAAAGACCCAAATAACCTGAAAAAAATAAATGAATTATTTAGCTACAGAGACCAGTTAAAGAAAATAATAAAATCTGCAAAAAAACAATATTTTAATAATGAAATAAAAAAAAGTAACTATTCTAAAAATCTTTGAAACATTGTAAACAGGTCCAAACAAGAAGAAAATATTAAAAACGTAGAAGAAGCGCTTACTCAAAATGGATCATCTAGTAGGGACAATAAAAGCATTGCAAATCAATTTGTTCAACATTTCACTGATGTTGGAGAGACGTATGCTACCAAAATTATTAAATCCCAAACAGCTTTCCCGAAAAATAAATCCATTTTACTATCTTTTTATCTCTCTCAGGTTACTGGTGCAGAGATAAATATAATTTTAGAATCTTTAAAAAGTAAAAAGGCACGAGGAATAGATGGTCTAACAACCGAAATAGTAAAAAATATAAAAAATGAAATTATCCCTCAATTAGTTTAGTCTAATCAACAAGTTCAAAAGCGTGTTTTTGGGACATACTATTACGAAAATTATGTTCAATAGCTCATTCCATTTGGATTAATGTCTAGATCAATGTGTGAAGAAAAATTTTGCAGTGCATAAAAAATTGCAAAAGTTATAAACATGGTGTTTGGTTCTTCGCCTATAGTTTGTAAACTATAAATATTTTTGGACTTTTTAAAAAAGATCCATAAAGAGGAGGAAATTTGCTATAAATAAGTTCCGACTCCCGGAACTGTACCTCCATTATTTATAATTTTAATTTAACGCTCAAAGTAGCCTTCCGCGCGCCATTTTTAGGTTGCGCACACGGCGTCGAAACCGAGTACGTTACATAAAATAATTTTTTTAAATTAATAAAATTAAATTCAAAAATTTAAAAAAATTACGGTGTATTCTTAACACTTATTTTTCATAAAAATTAGTTTTCCAACAAAGTAGGTTATTGTTAATTAACAAAATTTTTAGAATTTCTCTCATCATTAAATTGATAAAAATATTAAATAATTACCGTAATTTTTTTTTGCTTCGTGGAGCTCTTTTCATGTACATATAAAACAAAATAGCTTCATAAAAGTTTAAAAAATGTTAATGCTTTGTTTATAATAATTTTTTAAAGTTTACAAAAACAGAAAAGTCACAGTGGTGCTATAAAAACGCATTTAATATACCTAAAATAATGTAGAAAGAGTTGAAACGAAAATTATTTGGCTCCCATTATATTCATAGCTCTCTTTAACTAAATCCTGTTTAATGCCTACTTGAGTACCCCAAAATTAATCTATTGACTTCAATGAATAATTCAGAAAACATATTCTAATTAAAAAATAGGTCATGATTTTTGTAAAAAATTTAATGTCAGTGTGCCACTCTTACATCTTCACATTATTCTATATTTGTTTATTTAGTAGATTTATATTATTTAAATGTAAACTTCATAACAAATCTTATACAGAACAATTTAAAAATTTTGTCATTAGGAATTTTTGATGGCAGGTATTTTATTTTTGTTAGAAAACCTTTTATGTGGAGTATTTTTTTTGTAGACAGAATTCTATGTAATTAAATATGTCAAACCTACTCTTCTATTTACTATTATCAGAAAATAAATATTGTATATCATAATAGGTTTGTTAAATTCAAAATATAATATCTACTGTTATGCAATATACTTTTTACTTATCATCTAAATAGCAAAGATAATACAAATTTTCGTTTATTGAACACAGTTTTTTCGATATTGAGTTGTCACTTCCAGATAAATGGATTTTTCAGCAATCCATTTATTCTTTATTGCTTTGGCAATCCAGGAGGTGTTTACTTTAAAATTGATATGACCTAAAAAAAATGTTTCCTACTTAATTGCTATATATTAAGTTCTATGTATGCGTTCTATGTAAGCCAAATATTTGAAATATTGTGAGGAAAATTTAGTAAAATTATTAATTTTAATACTTATTTAATCAAATAGGGACCTGACAAATAATTCTGCGAAATAAAACTAAGATATTCATTACATGATTTGTATAAGTAATATTACTTATTTATTATCCAATATTTTGGGACAAATTACAAAAATATAATAAATCAATCACAGCTTCGATATCTCTCTTATTGAATTGGGTAGAGAAGTCCTAATTTAAAATTGAATCCATTCTTCACTTATAAATAAATAATTCTCCTTAATCTATTTAAATTTATTATACAATTTGAATAAATAATTTGCTTCCACACGAGAAAAGCAAATTTATAACATTTTGCTCTGATCTCTAGACTCATTAAACTTTAACACAGTTTTGCATGAGCCCTCTGATGATAGTTTTAACGTCATTAATTAAACTAATAAAATACACACACGTTAAAGGTTTGGTTTATAATTTACTAACATAGTTTTCCTCTGTTTCAGGTGAGTAAAGCTGCATTTAATTATCACAAACTACCTACTTATGCGGTGAGTACTGTAAACATGAGTTAGTTTAAAGTTTTGATATTATTCCGGTGCCAATGGAATTACCATAATAATTTCATTCGATATGTTCAAATTATGCTGTTTATATTTTATAATAACAGCCAGACTGGCCATTAACAAAGTCAAATAAATTTAAACCAAGATGTAACTCAAAATCTTGTGTCATAAAAGCAACTGCTTCCAAGCTTTGCTTGTTAGAGTATGATAAATATTCTATAAAATATGTTTCAAAATTCTCTTTTGTCTTAAAATTTGTTTAATTATTAAAAAACTTAATTTAAATTTCTCTTTACCGCCGAGCAAAAAGGCTAGAGATAAATATGAAATGAACTCAAGGAACTTGAATAGAGTTTAGGAAGAAATAAACTCCTTTTTTATTAATAATTTGTTTATTTAGAAATCGTTCTTAACTATTCCATCATTTACAACCACAAAATGAACTTTGTTGCTTAGTTGCAGCAGTAGCTGAGTTCTTGAGGTTTATTTTAGAATAATTTTCTTGTAGAATGTTGGAACAGACTTAGGAATTTACTTCTTTCTATTTCAAAGATTTTAATATTTACGTCAATAATTAATATGTTTTATTTTACAAATAAATAATTTATAAATTTCACTCAAGAATTGGCGAAAAAACAAAAAAATTAAAAAAAGTAAAAAATTGAATAGATAGTTCTAATATGCAGGGTGTACCAATAAAAACTCCCAGGCTGGACATTTTAGTAATTAATAGAGATATTTCGATTCTGTAAAAGAAAGTTTATAGAGCGCTGAGAGAACTTTAGTTTTAGATATAAATTAATTTAAATAGGTCAATATGTAGATGGCGCTGTGCTTATTATCTTTTTTTCGATGGGAGGACCTTTCTTACGTAGCGCATCTTGTAAAAATTGCATTTTTAAGCAGACTTTGTTTTATAAACTAATTTGATAAATCTAGCCGTTTTTGATATACAGAGTGGGTCACTCAAAATAGTTTCATACTGTTTTTCGGCATTATTCATTGGATTTTAAGAAAATACTAAAACAGGTCGATTTTTATTTCAAATTAAAAACATTCTTACAATACAGACATCTATCATGTGTCAACAATTTAAAAAACAAATCTGTTTGCCAAAATCAAATCAACAAACCTAAAAGTTAGAGTTCAAAAACTAACTAAAAAAAAAATACAATATTTAAACTGTTCAACAAACCTCATTAATAATTTACTTTATGGCTTTTGATGAATTCATATATAAACTAACAGCTAGATACGGTAAGAAATTAAAATAATGTATATGTCATATGCATGAACCCAAAAAGAAAATAAATTCACCAACAAGTGGCACGGTCGGTCGTTAGCTTGGTACCAGGCAAAGGACGCTTGCGCAAGATGGTATGCTAAATTATTGAAATCTTAATTTCTACCTTTTACATAAACAGTGAAATTAAAAAGATATAAATAATCATGTGCATATCCGCACCTATATCTAAACATCAACGTTTAATGTTGAAACAAAATATTAAACTATGAAATTTTATAATTAATATAAATCATAAAACAAATTAAAAGAAATTGTAATAAATACAAAAAACTAATAATAACACAAAAAACTTTAGACACAGAGGTTATTCACTAAAACTCCCAGATTGGAAGAGGTTAATTTAATCTCTGCCCTTTATAGGTCTTATGAGATTGCTTAACTTCTTACCATTAAGTCTTGTTTTTTTATAAAGAAGAATTGTAAAAATTGAAATGTTAAATTTAGCCCTTAGGTCCCGAGGTATTTATGGTCAATACCCAGGTCGAGACACTAAATGCTTGAATAACAAAATTTTGAAATGATTGATTATACTTGGCTACTACTTAGATCATTAAGTGCTTAATTAATTAAATTGTGGAGTTATATTTAGTAACACAATAGTTATTAAAGTAAAATCCACAAAAACACTCTGTACACGAAAGTATAAATAATGTTGAGAATATCTTAAGAACATTCGTTTTAAAAGGGAATGTTTAATTTAATAAATTAGCAAGCATAGTGCACATACGAAATCCTCATTATAATATAAAAAACCTGATAGTAGGGTATCTCCGTTGATAGCAACACTTGTCTTTCTATCTAGATAAAGAGTCATCCATGTAAAACCAGCTATTAGTAAGCCAGGTGGCTAGTAATAGTAAGCCAATGAACCCTAATTATACGGACCACTGTTCTAGTAAGCCGATGTACTGTGTCCCCACTATTGAGTCTACGTTAAAACCTTTGATCTCCAGAGTGTAAGAACCTCCGGGTGAACCCTTAAAATATTACAATATGTGTCAATATAAAGTTTCTCAAACTATACAAATAATTACCCCTAAAGTACATAAGCTAGAAACTTTAAGTACCTAGGATGAATAAAAAATTATATTAGTTCACTGAGAGTCATAAATAGTATTATGAACTCAAATAATAAAAATTCTGGTACATCAAGATAACATAAAAGAAATCGACAATCGAAAGGTCTACAATATTACTAAATATATACAAAATATACCTTTTTTGTAAAGGGTTAAACTGGTAGCCTTCTAAGGGTAAAAAATAAGCCAGACAGTCCGCAGCAACCCCTATTGAAGAATCCACTTCAACATTACACACTCAAATGCCGATGGACCTCCCTATATGAAACAAGGGACTAATAACTCAAAATCTATTGAAATTAGTCATACTCACAATTTTTTGTGTCTATAAATCCCTTTAGTGGGTGTCGATTGGGTCTAAAAAAAAAACGTTCAGAAATTTATCCCTAAGAATTTATCAGCATATATCTTTGAGATTAGTTACGAAAGATTATCTCAAAAAACTATATCTATATACAATATAACTAAATTTGAAAAGCGATACCAAAAGCGATACAAAACCGTTCGCAAAAAATCTCCTAAGCGCGTACAAACCTACAGTTAAAGGAACGCACCTCGTACATCTTCCATTACCTGGAACTAGACTGAACGACATACAACACATGACGCTGTCAACTATCGTGTTCGGTCGTCGACTAACATTTAACGTCAAATCGTTCTCGAGCTATCAAAATCTCCAAAATAATAATGTTAAATTAAAATAATTAAATTGAACAAAAAGTAAACAAATTCCATTAAATTGGCATCGTTAATAATTAATTACCGAGAGACTGTCTATTTTTAGGTGAACCTAACAATCTATAGCAAGCCAGTTTTGAATAAAACCATACTGCAAATAGGATCATTGTACAATGTATTGTACTATGGATAAAATACGTGGGTGGATCAAATATAAACAAGCCTTTTAAAATTATAAACGGAAAAGTCATTCAAGGTGAACGCGGCTGTTAAAGTATTGGAGTAGGAATATTCAGCAGCATGTAAGCGGCTGGTAGTGGCGCGATTCTCATTTGGCCCAGTAGCAATCGCAATGAGCGAGACGAGGGTACATAGCAGTGTTCTGCAAAGAATAATTATTAAATTTCTTACGCGCGAAAACGTGAAACCTGCTGAAATTCTATGCAGATTGCGAGCACAGTTCGGGAATGAAACGCTTTCTTGGGAATGTGTAAAATCTTAGTGCAAAACGAGCAAGCATGGAGTGGCGGCACAAAGACGAATCAAACCCAGTGAAGGCGCAAACTCGTCTTTCTCTAGGCAAAGTTTTAGCGACCGTTTTCTGGGACTGGAAAGGAGTTTTGTTGGTAGATTTTTGCATGAGCGAAAAACAATAAACGCGGCTTACTACTGTAACTTACTGGACCAGGTAAAGCTTGCTTATCGCCAAAATAGGGGAGTACACCCCATCCGAGACGTGTTGCTCCTGCATGACAACCCTAAACCTCATACGGCAGCTTTAACACAGGTCAAAATCAATGAAATGCTCTGGACTGTGCTGGAACACCCTCCATACAGTCCAGATTTGTCACCTTGTGATTTTCATTTGTTTGGGCCACTCAAAGATTCACTGGGAGGCGAGCTATTTCAGACAATTTAAAAGGCATTTGTGCGCAACTGGTTAGCTACCCACTTCGCTTATTTTTATGAAAACGGGATTAAGAAACTGCCAATTCGTTGGAAAAAGTGTATTAACAGAGAAGGGAAATATATAGAAAAATAGAAAAAAAATCTGTTTTATGTCATGCTTAAAAATAAATAGTTTAAAAACGAAGACTTGTTTATATTTGATTCACCTACGTACCACCCTTCTATCTATTGATGAGATGAATTAAATTCTAATATTGATATCTGAAGGCTAACAATACATACTGCAAACAAAATAATGGCTTTAAAAGCTTATCAACAATAAATAACGTATTACATTTTTTTCGTATATTTAAACAAGGTTAGTCGAATTTTTCTCTAGTAATTCTTGCGGCTAAAAATGCACGTTACAATATAGTAAAATCAGAATAATGCTGTGAAACTACAGATATTTTTTTCCTATTAGTGTCGTTCTTAAATGTCAAATTATTTAAAAATAAAAATTGTGTATTTAATATATCGTAGATAGCAAATCGAAATCCGAAAGTTAAGAATTATCTGAAATAAGTTGTAGAATAATTTGAAAATTTGCACACTATAATAAATTTTACTTCCTTCTATATTCCCTTTTTTCTAGAAAAATTCCAATATATATCGTAAAACAGTAGCTTTAAAATTCATTATTTTTACAGCATTTATATTTTTTGCATTGTAAAAATAAATTCACTACACTACTGATAAAAACTAGTTCTGTTTAATAGTCATTTACTTTGGGGTCTATTCTGTAACAATTTCTCTATATTTAACGGCCTTCAAAAATATTTTCTTCTTTACTTCTGTCATTATTTAAACGGATCTTTAAAATACATTAGAGGACTATCTTAAAGAAATCTGTTTAAATAATGACAGAAGTAAATTAACGAATACAAATATACTTTTAAAGGCCGCCAATATTTTTAAAGGCCGTTAAATATAAAGGGATTGTTACAGAATAGACCCCTTTATCAGATTAATTTTTTTGTAGGTTTATTTTTATTCTTACCTCTAAATCACCAAAATTTGTTGCAATTTATATCTAAAATTTCACTTTTCTGTTTTGTTTGTCACTTCTTTCACTTTTACACTGTTGTTAAAAGGTAAACTTTAAACTTTATTATAGTACAAAATTTACTATGAAATTAGACTTTTTTCAACTTTATTTTACAGTTTAGTGAGGAGTATATGTACTTGTGAACTTTTGTAGCTATCGCTATTGCTTGAAGAGAAGTTACAAAAACAAATAACACTCCTATTTTTTCCAACACACGCCAATCAAAACAAACTTAATTCCGATTATTAAATGGAAAAATTATTGCAGCTTTAAAAACCGAAATTGTATTACAAAATATTACAAAATTCAATTAAAATAAATGCATATGTTCAAAGCGATTTGATTTAATTTCTTTAAAATTAATTTTCTGTTTGAAATCCGTTTATATTCAATTAATCTTTGTTGGCAAAAATTTATTTTCATTTTTTAAAATAATATAAGCATAGTAAAAACTAATATACCATTAAAATTAATAGATTGAAGATATTTCAAAGTATTTCTTATTAAAAAATTGTTTGGATCTTTAGCATATTATTTTAGTATATATTATGAATTTATAAAAGTGATAGAATTTAAATAAAGGTCATCGGAGTTGATATCTTCTTATACTATGGAAACTTTAATAGTGAATGCTCATCTTCATTTTATTTCGTTTTCAGCCCAGCATAATATATCTATCATATACCACCAAAGATATATCCATAGAATAATATGCATTTTGACAAAAATTTCATAATTCCATTTATGTATTCTTTATAACTCTACAAGATCGAAAAACTCTGTGAGGTTTGGCATCATCTGAGTATCTGGTAGCTTAAAAAAGCAGTTTTCTTGTTCGATGGCCTCTCTCTTACCACAATAGAAAAATCGTAAAAGACGATTTCGCCCAATTTTAAAAATGGTCACGTTCTTCCTTCGCGGGAGATAAAATACGTTAGGCGCCATCGTCATCGTTTTAGTCCGAGATAATGAAGCAGATAATCCTTCCGTAACTTCCTCGAGTGATCAATTCTTGGTCGGGACGAGTATATCAGTTCAGTAGCGTTGCTCTTCGAGAAGTTCCATAGTATTTTTGGAAAAATAAAACGTAAAATAAAATAAGTACGAACTGAAAAAAATTAGAGTTTAATAGAATTTAGTAGAGTTTAATAGAGTTTAATAGAGTTTAATAGAGTTTAATAGAGTTTAATAGAGTTTAATAGAGTTTAATAGAGTTTAATAGAGTTTAATAGAGTTTAATAGAGTTTAATAGAGTTTAATAGAGTTTAATAGAGTTTAATAGAGTTTAATAGAGTTTAATAGAATTTAATAGAGTTTAATAGAGTTTAATAGAGTTTAATAGAGTTTAATAGAGTTTAATAGAGTTTAATAGAGTTTAATATAGTTTAATAGAGTTTAATAGAGTTTAATAGAGTCTAATAGAGTTTAATAGAGTTTAATTGAGTTTAATAGAGTTTAATAGAGTTTAATAGAGTTTAATTGAGTTTAATTGAGTTTAATAGAGTTTAATAGAGTTTAATAGAGTTTAATAGAGTTTAATAGAGTTTAATAGAGTTTAATAGAGTTTAATAGAGTTTAATAGAGTTTAATAGAGTTTAATAGAGTTTAGAGTTTAATAGAGTTTAATAGAGTTTAATAGAGTTTAATAGAGTTTAATAGAGTTTAATAGAGTTTAATAGAGTTTAATAGAGTTTAATAGAGTTTAATAGAGTTTAATAGAGTTTAATAGAGTTTAATAGAGTTTAATAGAGTTTAATAGAGTTTAATAGAGTTTAATAGAGTTTAATAGAGTTTAATAGAGTTTAATAGAGTTTAATAGAGTTTAATAGAGTTTAATAGAGTTTAATAGAGTTTAATAGAGTTTAATAGAGTTTAATAGAGTTTAATAGAGTTTAATAGAGTTTAATAGAGTTTAATAGAGTTTAATAGAGTTTAATAGAGTTTAATAGAGTTTAATAGAGTTTAATAGAGTTTAATAGAGTTTAATAGAGTTTAATAGAGTTTAATATAGTTTAATAGAGTTTAATAGAGTTTAATAGAGTTTAATAGAGTTTAATAGAGTTTAATTGAGTTTAATAGAGTTTAATAGAGTTTAATAGAGTTTAATTGAGTTTAATTGAGTTTAATAGAGTTTAATAGAGTTTAATAGAGTTTAATAGAGTTTAATAGAGTTTAATAGAGTTTAATAGAGTTTCATAGAGTTTAATAGAGTTTAGAGTTTAATAGAGTTTAATAGAGTTTAATAGAGTTTAATAGAGTTTAATAGAGTTTAATAGAGTTTAATAGAGTTTAATAGAGTTTAATAGAGTTTAATAGAGTTTAATAGAGTTTAATAGAGTTTAATAGAGTTTAATAGAGTTTAATAGAGTTTAATAGAGTTTAATAGAGTTTAATAGAGTTTAATAGAGTTTAATAGAGTTTAATAGAGTTTAATAGAGTTTAATAGAGTTTAATAGAGTTTAATAGAGTTTAATAGAGTTTAATAGAGTTTAATAGAGTTTAATAGAGTTTAATAGAGTTTAATAGAGTTTAATAGAGTTTAATAGAGTTTAATAGAGTTTAATAGAGTTTAATAGAGTTTAATAGAGTTTAATAGAGTTTAATAGAGTTTAATAGAGTTTAATAGAGTTTAATAGAGTTTAATAGAGTTTAATAGAGTTTAATAGAGTTTAATTGAGTTTAATAGAGTTTAATAGAGTTTAATAGAGTTTAATTGAGTTTAATAGAGTTTAATAGAGTTTAATAGAGTTTAATAGAGTTTAATAGAGTTTAATAGAGTTTAATAGAGTTTAATAGAGTTTAATAGAGTTTAATAGAGTTTAATAGAGTTTAATAGAGTTTAATAGAGTTTAATAGAGTTTAATAGAGTTTAATAGAGTTTAATAGAGTTTAATAGAGTTTAATAGAGTTTAATAGAGTTTAATAGAGTTTAATAGAGTTTAATAGAGTTTAATAGAGTTTAATAGAGTTTAATAGAGTTTAATAGAGTTTAATAGAGTTTAATAGAGTTTAATAGAGTTTAATAGAGTTTAATAGAGTTTAATAGAGTTTAATAGAGTTTAATAGAGTTTAATAGAGTTTAATAGAGTTTAATAGAGTTTAATAGAGTTTAATAGAGTTTAATAGAGTTTAATAGAGTTTAATAGAGTTTAATAGAGTTTAATAAAGTTTAATAGAGTTTAATAGAGTTTAATAGAGTTTAATAGAGTTTAATAGAGTTTAATAGAGTTTAATAGAGTTTAATAGAGTTTAATAGAGTTTAATAGAGTTTAATAGAGTTTAATAGAGTTTAATAGAGTTTAATAGAGTTTAATAGAGTTTATTGGAGTTTAATAGAGTTTAATAGAGTTTAATAGAGTTTAATAGAGTTTAATAGAGTTTAATAGAGTTTAATAGAGTTTAATAGAGTTTATAGTTTAATAGAGTTTATAGTTTAATAGAGTTTATAGTTTAATAGAGTTTAATAGAGTTAGTTTAATAGAATTTGTAGTTTAATAGAGTTTAATAGAATACCTTTTAACAAATAAATCAGCTTATATATTTTAAAGCATACTTCAGTGTTATTACCCTATCCAAAAATTAATTCATAAGTGCAGCGTTTCGAATTATTCCTTAAAAAATATATTACTATAAAACACTTTGAATAAGAAACGTGTACTGTACCATATTTTGTCGATAAAATAATATAAATATAAAATTATATTTTCATTGTTCAATAACTTATGATGCTATTTACATCTCTATCAAAATTGAAATACATATTTTTCCAAGATTTCCTTTATACAAATACTCAATTTTATTTTGGCCCAGTATTTATAGTCTTCCAAAGTTAAAATAAAAATGTCGACAGTAATGATTAAATGAGAAAACAGATTTCAGGCATGTAAAATATTTATAAAATTCGAAATTTCTCGAGGTATATTTTTCTTTAAATTCTAATATATATTTAATATGTTCTCCTTCCATTTTGCTTCGTAATATCAAATTTCTGTGACACATTTGTTTAGAAATACGGAAAGTTCTACGCTTTTTATGGCGCGAAATGGAATGTCTTTTAAACCCGTTTGACTCATAAATTTTAAAGTTAGAAATGCATGAAGTTCAATTTAAATTCCACTGAAATTTTGGGAAATAAAAGAAAATAATAAATAGACATTTGTGTTACATGTAAATTTAATGATTGTGCAGTTATTATTTATCTAGAATTACCTCAGATATTACAAACGTACCATACATTTTGATACATTAAATCTTACAATTATATTTTACTATTATGACCTTTTATTATTCTATTTAGTACAGGTTATTATTTAAAACACAATATACTACAAAAAGCGTCTATTTATATAGCTAAATCAACGCTGGTTCTGAGCTGCAACCGACTTTTATCACTAGCTTTCATATTGTAATGTTCGTTTATTTTAAACCAACAGTTTATTTATTAATAATTTATTTAAACACTTATTTATTTTAAACAATGCTATTCTAATTTATATATATTTCTAATGTCTTTGAATCGTTCACTATTTTTATATTCACAGTCCAATACTTTATTATCAGCTGTCTATATATCACTGATTACCGCTTGATCCTCCACCAATATTTATATACAAATTTAACAGTTTGGCGAAGGTACTAGAATGTTCACCAATTCTCACCAATACTAGAGACATCTCGTTATATTTGGAATACACTAGAAACATTATCCCGTTCTAGTAATCGAATGCTCCTCCGCCATAGTCGTGTCACATATGTTTGGTCTTAAAGGGTTTAATTATGGATGATAATCGGCATGGGCATCGTTTAGGGGGGGCAGGGGGGGGGGGGGGGGGGGAGTTGCCCCCCCCCTGGCTTTTACGACTTTACAACACGTAATGGCTGTATGTCACAATACTAAATTAAGTATTAAAATTTAGCCCTAAATTAAGTAATTAATTTAGTACTAAATTTAGAACTAAAAATATTTTTTTCCTTTTGTAACGATACTAACTTTAGTACTAAATTAAGTATAGGCGCACGCGCATTGACGTATTATTACGTGAAATTAGCACAGAAATGAAATATTCTGTGTAAAAGAGACAAGTGAATTTAAAGATTTTTTTATTATGACTTTGACTCTAGTTGACTTGACAACAACCAAACACAGCAATGCTACTAAAACCCACGAAAAAACAATAAAAACTACAAAATTAAACACAAGCGAAATTTATCCAAGAGATAATGCAAAGTTGTCGCTAAAAAATGGTACAGAAAAGACAGTTGTGTGAACTTTTTCTGAGAAAAACTTCTGCGCAACATTTTAACGCATTTTTAGTACTAAATTTAGTAGAAAATAGAACAAGTTCAAATTATTTAATTAATTTTTTTGTACTAAATTTAATACTAAATTTGCATTAATGCAAATTAATGCATAAATCTAGTTCTAAATTTAGTACTTAATTTAGTATCGCAACATACAGCCTTAATATATGCATTACTAATATGTCTTTAGGTAGATACTATGTGCCACAGTTTGCCAAAGCTGTATACGGTCAAACTACGTAACTAATAATGCATTTTATTTGTTGCACTAGTGTTACATTCGACAAATACAATACGTACTTCAAAATAAATACGGTTATACATCTCAAACTTCCTGCATAATTACAAATCGTGTCAGTTTGACAGAATAATCCTTTCGCTTCGCGATAGAGAGGGACTTGGAGGATTAGAGCATGACTGAATAATAAAATGGCTCACATTACAATATTTCCAATTTGGTTTTTCAGATGCACCTTTAAATTGTTTTTTACAGCCCCTACAAAAATATATTGAGTCTCTTTTACTCATTTGTTTAATCTTCAAAATGTTCACCACCAGTTCCAATGTAAGCATTAGCCGCTCTTTTTATATTATGCAATTTCCCCTTAGTCATATTTTGCATTTAATATAAGCTATTCTAGTTCATAAACATCATGCAAACGATTTTGAATAAAGCCATCTGCAATATTTATGTTTGACAAAATAAAGTTGAAACAATTGTTGCAGTACCCAAATCTTATAGATGTGCATTTCTAACTTCAATATCAATATCTAAAAATAGGTTTTTACTCACCAATATGAATCAGATGAAAAAGAATTCTTTTATTTTACAAACGAATAATAATACTAATAAACTGTGTTTTTATTTTATATACCCTCTTTGCTTACCTACTGAAAACAACATAAATAAATTCCAAAATAATCCAGCTTAATTACACACAAATAGAACTCTCTTCCTGTTGATTCAGTTACCATTCATATACGAGAACAAAATTTAAAGTTATATTAGTAAAAGAACCAGAAACTATTCCTCCAATGCGTTCGGTATTTGTAGGGTACCTATGTAGGATTTGTAAGCGGTGCCTAGAATAAGCTGTAGATAAAAGCCGTGTGTTCGTTTGTAACTTCAAGCTGCTTATCAGACTGCGAAATCAGGACTGAGCGGATTCAAAAGAGTTTCCGACCCTCTGGATTTATCTAATATAAGAAGGATTATAATTTAAAAGGCCAATATCAAAAGTACGTACATTATATAGTCTTTCACCGGATTATTTTTCTTTGACCGACACATAATTACTTTTGATACTAATTTGAATGAATAATGACATTTTCTTCTTAATTACTGGCATATTACATGGATTGAAAAATATTTACAGACAGTGGAATAACTACATATATCTGAGCTTAAAACTCTTCTTCTTTTTAGTATATCGTCCCTAATTTGGTAAATATGAACAGTTGAAGACTTTAATTTCAATAGGGTTTAAGTACTACAAATATTATGAAGGAATAGAGTGGTCATATAAACATCTATGAAGAAAACACAAGTAAGGGAAATTAAAATTCATTGTACCAATTAAAATTCAGCAAACCTGCATATAAAGAATGAAATGCAGATACACTGTTTTTAAACTAGGATCATCACTATACGAATTTTGTCCTCACTAACAGGATGTTATATTCAACAGTGGAAAGTGTAAACTTGTTGGCAACAGCTTAGTAAATGTATGTAGAAGTCCGAGTGTAATGGTACTAGCTTTTACTATAATAATAATAATAATAATAATAATATAATGGCTCTTATCAATATCCTGTTTTTGTGTAAGCAGGATTCATAATTGTTGCAATAAATTCCACATTGTATATGTCTTTGGTCTTCTTGAAAACATATTTTTATAGAATATAAAGCAGATGGTATATTTTTTTGAGACATCCTTTAAGTCTTTTGAAAATGAAATTTTTATTGGTAAGATAAGATAAGTAAAGATTTATAAAAAAGGTAATTTGTAACTTTGTTTAGCAGAAGGATTTCCTACACCCATTTTAAAATATTTTTTATAAACAAATGAAAGGTCTTTAGTATGATCGGTAGATTATATATTCATTAATTCTGCACTACATATTGTAATGTGAGTCATTTAATTATTCAGTAATGCTCTAATCCTCCAAGTCCCTCTCTGTCTTATTTGGCCTTTAAGGCTCAACTTTTCTGATTATCATACCTAATAAAACCCCTTAAGACCAAACATATGTGACGACTATGGCAGAGGAGCTTTCGATTACTATTCGAGAATGAACGGGATAATGTTTCTAGTGTATTCCAAATATAACGTGAAAATATTTCTAATTTTGGCGAGAACGTTCTGGAGCCCACCAATAATTTAAAATTTGTATATCAATATTGGTGGGGAAACACAGGCAGTAGATAGACAGTGGTGAATATAAATCGTAAACGATTCAAAGACATTCGAAATATATATAAATTAGAAAAGTAGTGTTATAAAATAAATAAGTGTTTAAATAAATTATTAATAAATAAACTGTTGTTTTAAAATAAACAAACATCACAATATCTTTCGGAATAAAATTCCATCTTCTAGTGTAGTCCCAGCTTTTTAAAATTTAAAAAAACATTTAGGGACAACACTTTAAAATGATCATAGACGAAACCCATCTTTTTGTTTGTGATAATGTGTAGGTGTATGTATTCGAAGTATTAATATTTGGTTTAACAAAATTAGTAGAGAAACAAAAATAAGAGTTCTTACAAAATTAAAAATTAACAGTGGCGGTACAGTATAAATTAAATATCTTACAACTAGTTGATTAAATTAAAATAAATCTTAGACAAATCTTTTACATATGTCAGTTCTGTTATTTGCAGAGTTTAATATGTGTAAGTGGAGTTATAATCTTTGCAGCTAAATTTAGTTGATTTGCTTTTTTGAGTTTGGGTTTAAAATTTGAAAATAACGTTGCATTTATGAGCAACTTTTACATTATATCTAGAGCATATTTTCTATTGACATATAGCAATGTATAGCAAGGTATTTTTTTAGGTTAAATAATGACAGCTTTGGAGGCCAAAAAAATATTAGTAATGAAAATATACGGAATAAACACCACGAATTATGGACATATTCAGATGGAAATAGCACTTTTAAATACATCCAAAATATTTTAAATATTTTGTTGTTTTAAATGTAAATTAATAATTTTGTAAAGGATTTATTTTTAAATAAATAAAATTTACTTGAATATTTAGTTACATTTTAATGATTTTGATTAGAAATTCATCCATAAAAAAAAATAAAAGGTGCAGAAAAATAATACCACATATTCCTGAGGCCTAAATAATAATATAATGGTCTAACCTAGCTTACCGCAGTCCAAAAGTGGATGATTTCGGGGTTTTTATGGTTTGAAAAATTTAATCATTTTTATTGTAAAATTTTAACGGCGCCATTTTTATAAATCCAGATATCTTAAAAAACGACTGTTCAGATCTCCAAACAAGGTAAATACCTTTTTAAGGTAAAAGATGTTGGAGACTAACAAATTTTTATTTAAAACTTAAATATTTATTTTGTTTGTATACTACACTGTACAGTTTTGTAGTTTTTTTTTTATATATAGGTTAGAAAAACAACATGAATAGTAGTATCTTTATTTTGTAATTTTGCTATATCTTAATTAATATTAATAAAATTTGGAAAAAACAACAAAAATACATAAGAGAAGCCTATATAACATAACAAGTGAAAAGACAGAGTACATCTTGACATTTACATTGAAACAGAAACAAAAAACACCAAGTACTCATCATGTTAATCTATATCAGAAAATTCGTTGTGTTTTTAGCTGCCACCTCATTATTTATTTGAGATCATGTCAGTTTTATGGGATTTAACTCGCACTGATATTAGGCAGCCACTACACAACTTTATTGGTTTTTCTAGCCATTTCATCGACAACATACAAATTATATGCATCTTTATGTTGCCGAATTAGGTGTAAGAATTGATATTGCTTCATATTTAAATAAATTTAACATATTTAGTTTGTAACCACTCCTGCATTTCAGCTTTTCTTGATGACAAAGGAATTTTTTTGAATATGATATAATGCATTTTCCATCACAATCACAGCAGTAGTAGGAAACTTTGTCAAAAAAGTAGAAAACCAATTCTAAAATATTTCGGATTTTGTCTCTTCATGGTAAATGCATTTTCTACAAAACCTTCTTCAGAATTAACATGTAAATATTAAAGGCATCTTCCTTTTCTTGTAAGGCTTTTCAGGCCTGTGGATAAACCTTACTATGACCTTCATCTAAGTAAAAGACTGGCGTGTTTTCTTGTCTATATTGTTTTATGGATTTTAAATCTACAGATATAGTGTTCTATCAATACACTTTAACAATTTCTTTTCAAATAACTTAGAAATAAATATATATAATAAATAAACAGTACATTTGTCTGTTCAAAGTTACAAACCTACCTAAAGTTATTATGTTTCACGAACATATATAAAGATGACTAATATATGTGGCAAATCTAAATGTTTCAGTCCTTGCAAAATTTTATTCAATCTACATAACCCATTTTTCAAAAAGAAATCATGCACTAATCTTCAAATAGCATTTAGAACCTCTCATCAAATGTTTTTAGAAGTCCTGGTCTTCCATCAATACTTTTAGAACTGGATATTGTTCCATTATTGCGGTATTATTTCAATAGCCGATAAGTTTTTGACTTAGCAATACCTGAAAGAAAAATGTAGAATATTAAATATTATTTTTAATTTAAAACTAATGAGTAAAACTTACCGGTGGCTTGAAAAATTTTGGATATAAAATCAACAATTTTGGTTCTTGGTTTATTATCCAATGTCTATTTTTGTACATATTTATTATTTACTGCTTTTCTGAGAGGCTTAAATGGCCTAAACTCTTTCCTTTTCATTGTTTTGGTGAATTCTGCGAGGAACTGCTATAATAGTATTCGATGTAAAAGGATCCATAATGGTAGACATTCAGTACAATTGCTTACTTAAGTTCTGAAAAGAACTATTATTAACGAAATAAAATACAAAACTTAGTAATAATGACGAGATATAAAAGCAATAACAAAACTCAAAATATAAAATATCAGACCTGTCAACAATAATAATTATCAGCATTATCAGCTAAAAAGTAAAAAAAATATATATTTGTTACTTTCAAACATTTTCTGTTATCTTGATAGTCAATAGCAAATATTGGATTTGTGTCTTATTTTTTTATTGTGATAATAAATTATTTCGTACGAAAACATAATTTCCTCCAAATTATAAAGCCAAAAACTATTAGAAACTACTATACTAAATTGTTTCATATCCATTTCAGAGAATTATCTGCAATAAATTTAACATGACCATTGTTATTGTCCAAGATCTGACAAAGAGATCTTAATTTCGTAAAGTTTAGCATCAAGTGACCTGAAAAACCAATGTTGCGAATGCCAAGTTCTTTATGAATAGAGCTAAACCAACATAAAATACTGAGATTTATATCGTTAATGTTGCACTTCGCTTTTTCACTACAAAATGGAGACACAAATGACTGCAGCTTACAACTCAACGTTCTTGTTGTTTTACGTTTTCACATTTAGCTACTTTCCTGTTACTAACACGAAACTGTTCTCATGCTCTGTCTGTTTAAAAATGTATATATAATATGTATTTTTATATACACTGAGAAGAACTCTGTTAAAATGTAATTTTAATATTCGCAACAATATAAACAATAGATAAATTAAACTCTGTTGGAGATAATTTTACGAATCGGTTGGTAAAGGTATTGTGCCGTTACAGGAACAACTTTAGAATCCCCGATGAAGGTATTTTGGCAAGAAAATCTCATTTCGTGACGGTACGTGTGACGATTTTGCCACTAATGAAACTGACCCTCGTTTTAGACTTTATTACAGTGAGGACCGGATTAAGCCCATTTAAACATATAGATTACGTATTAGATTTAAAGATCCAGCTGGATAATTTCCTTCTTGAGTTATATGTTTTATATTTTAATGATATAGCATGAAGCAATTTGAAAGGTATATACAGGGTGATTCATAAGTATTGGGACATAGATTAAGGGCAGGTTATTTAGATCAAAATATGGCGATAGGACCAAATATACCTTAATAAAATATGGCTTTGGAATAAGATACAGGGCGTTAAAGTTGAATTTTTTTTTTCGTTTTTTTTTTTATAATCTCACTGTATATTTATGAATTGTTATCAAAATCAAAGGCTCAAAGGCATATCTTTGGACAAGGGATATTATTTTATGTATTATTTCACATTTGTTTACAGAGGGCGCCACGAGAATGATTTCTGATGATGAAATTAAGTGGTAAGTTTTTTTGCCGAAACTTTTTAGTGCTTTTTATTAGAAAATATTACGTAAACATCATTTCTACGTAATATTGGTAGTCCTGTTTAAACACGATAATTTCACCTGTTTTCGAGAAAAACGCAATTGAACAGTTCAGAGTCTCAGAAGGATATTTTATTTATGAAAAGTGTGCTTTGGACTGTCAGATAATTGTGTCTGGTAAATGTCAGTTCTTGCCAATGAATTATTTTTGCTGTGAGATTATAGTCTAGTGTTGCATTTTTTAAAGCTTTTTCGACTGAAATGCCTCGTCACAATCATTTTACGAATGAAGAAATGCGGGATATAGTTTGTGTATATACACAAGAAAATGTTTGCGGTCGCATGGCACCCAGAAGGTATGAATTGTTATATCCAGACAGAAGGCAACCAAATCACAAAACTTTTGCAATCTATTTCATCGTTTGGGTGAAACCGGGTCATTTGATAATAAAAATCTGGGTGGTCGTCCGAAACAAATCACACCTAATGAAGAAGATGAAATTTTGGCTCGAGTAGATGAAAATCCTGAAGTAAGTTCACGTCAACTGGCAATAACAACAGGAGTAAGTCAGTCGTCTATTATTAGAGTTTTAAAAAAAGAAAAGTTTCATCCTTATCACTTCACTCCTGTTCAAAATTTGCTTCCAAGAGATCTCCCAAGACGGTTACAGTTCTGCCAACATATTCTCAACAAACATAATGATGACCGAAATTTTATTAAAAATATTATGTTCACCGATGAAGCGACTTTTACTAGACGAGGTGTTTTTAATTATCGAAACAGTCATCACTGGGAAGAAGAAAACCCGCATTCTCGTAAAGAAAGACATTTTCAACATGAGTTTAAATTTTATATTTGGTGTGGCATTATAGGCGACCAACTACTAGGGCCATATCGTCTTCCTCCAAATTTAAATGGAGATTCCTATTTATTTTTTTTGCAAAATACTTTTAGAGATATTTTGGATGATATGCCACTAGATGTAAGAAGGAAAATGTCGTTTATGCAGGATGGAGCTCCACCTCATTTCCCATTAGTTGTTAGAAATTATCTAAGTGACATATTTCCTCAACGTTGGATTGGCAGAGGAAGTAATTTTGAATGGCCACAAAGAAGTCCTGACTATAAAAAAAAAAAAAATATTAAACAAATTACAAACATGTCCATTTAAGCAAGTAATGTTATTTGATCTCATGGTGTTCTGGTATCAAAATTATGTAAATTGTGGTAGGCACGTATATTGTAATTATTTAATAGTAATTATCCTTGTAATAAGGCCAATAGGCCTGTTAGGATAAATAAATAAATAAATAAATAAATAAATAACCCTCTTGATTTTTATGTATGGGGACATATGAAGTCCTTAGTTTATACCCAGGAAATTAATTCACGAGACTAACTCTGGAGGAACATACAAAATGCAGGTAGTTTTATAAGGGGGCAGAATAATATTTTCTTTGCCCTATGAAAGTCCTTTATTAAAAGAATTAGAAAAGGCATAGAAGTCGGAGGAGGTCACATTGAACATTTAATTTAGGTTTGCTTTTTTATGTTAAATTGTTTTTAATTTTGCTTTATCGTTGAAATAGAAGCCTTACGTTACAAGTTTTCTTATTGTGTTATTTGGAATCCCCTTCTGAGACACTGAACTGTTCAATTACATTTTTCTCGAAAACAGGTGAAATTATCGTGTTTAAACAAGAGTACCAATATTACGTAGAAATAATTTTTAGGTAATATTTTCCAATCAAAAGAACTAAAAAGTTTCGCCAAAAAAAGTTACCACCTAATTTCATCATCAGGAATCATTCACGTGGCGCCCGCTGTAACAAAATGTGAAATATTACATAAAATAATATTCCCTTTTCAAAGATATGCCTTTGTGCCGATTTTGATAACAATTCATAAATAAACAGTGACATTATCAAAAAAAAAAACGAAAAAAAAAAAATTCAATTTTAACGCCCTGTATCTTATTCCACAGCCATATTTTATAGAGGTATATTTGGTCCAATCGCCATATTTTGGTCCAAATAACCTGCCCTTAGCCTATGTTCCAATAGTTATGAATCACCCTGTATAATAAAGTTATGTAAATACAATCATAACGAAAATTTTACATTCGAAAAGAAATATAAATTGTTTAGCAATAAGATATAATACAATCAAATTTAAAATAAAATTGTTTACAGTACACGAGTAGTAATAAAGAGTGAGGTTGGGTAAATTTAAAAATATTTGAGAACATTTAACAAAAAATAGATATCTATGAAAATAAAATTTGAATGGGACTCTTCAAGGCAAATAAAATAGTTGAAGAGTAGAATTATATATTCTAGGTTAAAAAAAGAATATTTGAAAAATTTCCTAAAATTAAAATAGGTATATTAAAAAAGTAAATATAACTACGTAAAGTGTACTCGTAAATGTTTCAAAGATCTGCAGCTACATACATCAGTGTAAGTAAGATAAATTACTAATTTGTACAACTTACCATTTCAAAAAGAAGCCTGGCATTTTATTCAGCCAACTCAAATTGCCGTAAGGTAATTTTTAAAAAATAATTTAAAATAAAAACTGTATTACAAAATAAAGGTTGTTTAATGAACACAATCGGATTCTAGACCGAATATTCTTGACGGCTTCTTGATATTGTACACTATAACTGTCATAAATATTACAGTAATTCCACAGAAATGTACATCGACAACGGTAAAATTAGCATGCAGCTTTTCAAAACTCCTCAAACCTTATAAAAAAAATAACCAAAGCCATTTAAAAACTTTTCCACGTGTATTTATAACAAACATTTTAACTTCAAAATAAATTTTACTAATTTTATTAATACGTAATTTTGATAATTAGAAATAAATTCATGAAGTTTACAGATAATTAATTTTTAAAGCACATTATTTGATTGAATATTGCAGCTTGTCTAACTCCTTAGATCACTCGGTATATATGTAAACATTGTTGATACAAATCTATAAAATAAAAAAATATAATAATTTCTTTAGAAGAACAAGTTAGATTCATATTCTGGTCTAATAATAGAATTGTATTTTCAGAAAACATTCCAGAACGTACGCAACATATACAATTCGCTATTTTTACAAAACCGTTTCCAAAGCTCTCTTTGTCAAAGAGATTGGATTCAATAAGATTCAGTGTGTCATTTTCTACATGTGAGTAGAACAGAAAGAGCATGTCTTCAAGATTTTTCCTTTCAAGTAAACTTGAATGAAATCAATACTTTTAAGAAGATAAAAAGCTCTATCAGAAGAGTTTTGTTTGATTTCTTTATATGAGGATTAGGTAGAATTATAGTAGAAAAGATATTGTCAATTTTTTGTGTCATTGGAAAAGACTTTAATAAAATGAAAAATGCATCTAAAAGGATATCTATAACGAAATATCAACTGGTTGGAATAAAAAATTGTATGTTTTATAAAATTAAATATTTGACAAGATATTCCGAAGAAAGTAATAAAAAGGGAGTTTGCCTTTTATGGGTTATTTGCAAGAAATGTCAATATACATGAACATAAAGATAGCACACAGTTTATCGACAAATTATCAATAAAACTAAATAAGCAAAGGCTAAAATCATAAATAAAATATTATGGCAAATTAATAGTACACAAGGTGTCCTGGAATATGTGGGCCATTTCCCAGATTCAAATAGAATACAAAAATATAACAAGATATTTTTTTTTCTACGAACATTCTTATATAATATTATCACATTATTGTGTTATATTTTCAGAAATGTCCATTATGGGACCATACCTTCAAAAAAGGGAAATCTTAGGAAAAAAATTCTAGGAAGTTGTTAATTTTGTATTCTGTTTGAATCTGGGAGATTGCCCACATGTTCTGGGAACTAGTATTAAAATTTTACGTGTGTAATTATAATTATTCGCAAGTGTTTAATAAATAAATTAAATACACATTAAATGTAAAGGCTATTATAAAAGTAATAATGTCAGTAACAATTTTTAAGAAAAACTTATGTCATTACATTAACTAGTTATAGTTTATGTGAGATTAACAGATTAACAGTGGCTAAATGTCTAGCAATGACAACTGACAAGATGCTGTCAGAAAGAAGAGAAAATTTATCAACCTACTAAATCAACTGAATCATTTTTAAAAATTACTGAGGCCTTTCCTATGGGGCCTCAGTATTGCATTCGTGCAGACGAAAAAATTTTCTTACCTCCATTTTTTAAAACTATTTTTTATGTTTTCGATCAATCTGAGTCCAAAAATGCAAAAAAAAAATCATCTGGTCGTCTGTGTGTATGTATGCCGGCACGATAATTGTAGAACGAAAGTTCTGATTGACTTGTGGTTTTCCTTTTCTTAAATAATTACTTCTAACTTAGAATTTTCGGTTCATCCTAACTACTTTAATATCAATTTTCTTAAAATCCGCCTATGCATTTCTTATGTGACAATTTTAGGAATTCCAATCATTTCTTACGTCTAACATTTTTAACATTCTTAACATTCCATAAATTGCAAACATTCTCTAACGACCTGTTGATAGTAAAGGTGAGATTTCTAAGGCAGGTTGTGATCTTTATACTTGCAACCATAGCCATTTTAGAGGCTATTTTTATTCGAAATTAGTCGCCAAGCCTGCCAATTTATGAAAAATATATTTTCCTAAACATTACTTTTTATGGTGGTGCTAACTTAAGCGTACTACTATTTCGCCCCTAGCCACAAAAACACCTTCATCAAATTTTCTGGCTCTCTGTCGCAACCGGCCATTTTATTTGGCAAAAATCAGAATAATGCTTGGCTGGGCCTGTCAAGTATCAAGATGTCAACTATGATGTGTGAATGGCTCTTAAATGTCAAATTATTTAAAAATTTATGTATATTTATTGCCAATAATTTGTAGTGTATCTCAATTCAGACTTTCCATAAATAAAGGTACAGCAAGACAGATATTATAATGGTTTTTATACAAAGCACTTTTTTATTATATAAAAGAGAGGTAGGATATAATGCTGGTTTTTTAGATAATTTTAATTATACGCCTTTGGATTACATTAAGGGGTTGAAGTACAATATCATATAGTCCACATTATACCATAAATTTCCTCAATTCATAAACTTTAAAAATTAATCTTCTTACCTTGGGATTTTAATGACGTAATGTGATCAACCCATTTCAAATTTTGATTAATAATGATACCGAGGTATTTTGTTGTGTTTTTCATTTTAATTATAAAGTTGTCATTTATTTGTATGTAGAAAGAAGGCCTTTGTAAATTACATTGCTCTCTATGGATCTACTTTAAAACAAAAATAGTTTTATGGCTATAAGTTGCTATAACCTATCGTCGCAAAAGTATTAATAATTTAAACATAGTAAGTAGTATTAATATAACGTCAAGTATTTTTTTAAAATAAAGGACATGATCTCAAAACAGAAATAATTTATAATAAATACGAGGGGTAGAATAACAATAAATGAAAGGAAATACTTAAAAAGGGCAGGTTTATAGAGTATTATCACAAGAAAGTATATCGGTTTTGTCTATTTATCAAGTATTGTTTGAGGTTACTTTTAAATACATTTATTGTTTTTTTTTTAATTTCTGTTTTCTGTAGGCAGTCTATTAATTTTTTTAAAACTTTAATAAAAATTGTATTTTGGGAACTTTTAGTAATGGCTTGCCTTGCATAAAAGTCAGATTGCCTTCTTGTATTATAGTTGTGAAATTGCGAATTATATTGAATTTTTTCTAATAGATCTGATGCGATGGTACTATATGTCATTTTTATTTTATAAATAAATATCAGTCATGTACGGAAGGAACATAATTCTGAACTAAAAACCAATTTATTTCTTTTAACATAGTTGCAATACTCATCCTTCTGTCCTTTATTAATAGAATATAAATAGGCAAAGTAAGGAGCCCACATATTTAACATGAGCAGGCTTAAGAGGTAAAAGGGGCCAATGATTATTCGAAAAATTGCTCGAACAAGTTTGTAAACCCTAATCAAAAAGCGATATAAAATGATTTAAAAAATTAAGGGTTGTGAAAATCATCACATGGTTAAGCCTAAGTAATGCCAATGCTTCACAAACCAAAAAATTCAACGTCCTAATACTACTATCGTCTTTCGTTCCAAGTTAAATCATTTCTCGTTTATTTTTCGCTACGAGTTTATCCTTGTGGGCCTCAGTCCCGATAAGGTGGGAACCACCATTTTAGCGCCTCTCGAATTTTTTTGTTTTCGTTTTTGTTTCTTAATTTCATTTTTTAAAAAACTTTTTGTAGTTCCACCTAGTGTAGATTTTTCGTTACTTATTATAAATATAATTTTTTTAAATTCTTTATCTATTAGTTTTCCCACTCCCTACTGGAGGGCATCACCTCTATAAATTAAAAATTTGAATTCTTCAAACCGTTTCAATATTTATTGCCAGTATCCATTTTGCTTTTGTGGACATTAAAAACTAGTATCGTATATTATTTTGTTAATTTCGTCTAAACTAAATCAATATTTCATCATTTTTTAATTTTTTAATTTTAATGGTTTAATATTTGGCTAACAACTTAACACTCATCAATTCCTTTTTTCTCTCATCCACTAGGTGTGCCTGATGATGAAGTGAACAAACTTCGAAACTGGTCGCCGTTCAAATACAAATTTCTTTGTGAGGTATAAAGGAACTGTTTTCTTTTTTTCCCTCCTTTAATCAAAAATAAATATATTATCATGGAAATTATTTTAAAAAACAATACAATTTGTAGTCTATAGGATTTTTCGCATTTAAATTTCAACAAAAAATTGACTTGCCCATAGTGTTCTACTCTTAATAGACAAATAGCTACTACTACAAAATTAAAAATACTGGTTTTTTTAACCTAAATGTAGACCATTCAGGTTTAATTGGTTATTACTAATTAGTTCAAAACTATTTTCCTTATATACTTTAGAAGATTTTATTACCACTAAATGCTCTTGTTCTCACTTGGAATTTGTTCTACTGCTGCAATTCCAACAATACCCCAATTATGCGGTCAAACGGCTTGGAACATTATTTCGAATTGTGGTTGACAAGGTAATGACCGAATTTGATGCTCAATTCCTACTGAAACTTCACAAATGTACATAGGTATACAATTTTAATTTCCAATACAAAACATGATATGACTAATAAATATTAAATTCAATTTGAATGATAAAAAGCTGCAAGGCGATCAATAAAATGTAATTCCCTTTTCCTTTCATACTCTACTCCTTAGAGAAATTTAAATAACTGTCAAATTTAAATTTTTCGCATGTAAAATGAAATAAAGTATCAATTGTACGGCGTGAATCAATTCTGTCCCTAATGTATCTCGAATTCAATAATATTCCTGAAACATTTTCTCGTGCAATTTCCAAAGCGTGCTTACAATTTCTCCAGTTGTATTTTCTTGATTCAAATAATATACATGTATATTGGGAAATAAGTTCAATTTCCATTACATACATATTTTCAATATGTTACTTACATGGCGTATAAAAGAGGAAATGTTTATATGTATATTTCACCGAATACATATAACTTTTCTATTTGTTAGATTGGATATTGAATTAGGAGCTTATCAGAACCTTATTTAAAGACTTTTAATAGAATTTAGCGAGATGGATAGTTTAATAATCAGGACAGGATTATCAGGTAGTGTTAATTTTAAAAGTGAAAATGGCGACTTGCAATCGCTGGTTCTTGAATCGCTTTGCGTTGTAAATTACCTGACTCTTGAAGAAGGTTTATTAGAAAAACTTCTTTATTTAAAAGTTATTTAGTTGTACATGTAGCTTTTACCACTATAGCTGAGCTAATAACCTTTTTCTCCAAAAATTAACATATTAGTAGTAGGTAAGCCACAAATTTTCGATGTTTCACAAGATCTGGGGAAATTTGTAGATATGGCAACGTCGCAATAGTAGATGGTAGGTATTTTTACATTTCTCAGACATCGAGTGATTTTGTAGCCAAAAAAGCCACAGAACAAAACAACGTCGCATTTTGGTACGGAGCTTCGATCGAGAGATCCTTTAGGGAGATAAGAGCAACATCAAGATGGCAGCTGGACATATATCAACGGGCGGGAAGGGGGCGGAAGAGAAGAGAAGCCGATATGCATCACCTGTCAAGCATTTTCCTAAGGACGGATAATGTCATAGAAATGGGTATCGAGAAGGGCGTTTTCAACAATGTATAGTTTGTCATCGAAGAAAGAGTTGTCAACTGTCAACTGTCAAAATAATACTAGAACTAAGAGACAGATAGACATAAACGGTATGTCAAAATGACAAAGCCATTAATAACTTAACAGAATAATTTAACAAAGCCTCTCATGACAAGAGACAATGACGTCACAAAGTCATTAACAACTTTAAAGTATCAACGTATCAGAGTTGTTGGATATTAATAACAAGGTAACAAAATACTCTTCGTTCATTGTCATACGTGATCGTTAGTCATCGTAACTATCTGAATAACTGGAAGATCTTCGTTCTTTGTCATACATCATCGTTAGTCACAGTCGTTGGATAATAATAACAAGGTAGTATAATACTCTTTATTCATTGTTGTTAGATATTAATAACAAGGTAACAAAATACTCATCGTTCATTGTTGTACGTGATCGTTAGCCATTGTAGTTGTCGGAAGAACTAGAGGATCTTCGCTCGTAGTCATACATCATCGTTAGTCACAGTCGTTGGATATTAATAACAAGGTAATAAAATACTCTTTGTTCATTGTTGTACATCATCGTTAGTCAGAGTCGTTGTATATTAATAATAAGATAACAAAATACCCTTCGTTCGTTATCGTACGTTATTATCATTGGATATTAATAACAATAATTATCTTTATTAACAAGTATTAGAAATTAAAAATTTAAAAAAACCGACTTCAAAAACGTGCAGATGCCATCATCACGTTTTAGCCCAACTTATATGGGACCACTCCTGAAGTACCCCCTTACTAACAAACAAAGAATCATATAAATCGGACAAAGTGGTAAAGCATTATCGCTAAACATACATAAAAAATGAAGAGTTTGAGGATTTTCTTATGGACCCAATTATTAGATTTTGACCAAATTTATATGGGAATACCCCTGAAGTACACCCTTTCTAACAAAAAAAGAATCATTGAAATCGGACACCGTGTTAAAAAAGTATCACAGAACATACATAAAAAAAAATATCGGGACGAATTGATAACCTCCTCCTTTTTTGAAGTCGGTTAATAAAAAATAATTACAACAGTAATTAACTTAACAATTGCATATCTTAAGCTGATGTACCATGTGTCTTGTTCAACGAACAGGAAGAGTATTAAAAAAAAACTAAATTGGTGACTACTGTTGTTAAACCATGCCCTCAATCCAATGAAATTCTAGCAATCTACCTTGACTTGAAGAATGTTATTACGTCATAAAATATACTTTACACGGCACGGCGATGCCTACATGAGATTCTACTTCCATACAAGCATGTGGCTGCACAGAGGCGTATTCAGAATACTGTTAAAAATATGTATATTTTTAACAAACCCTTTAACCCTGTGGTAGGGTGTCATATACCTTATACTGCTGCCATTTATTTATAAGTTGATTTAATAAAATAGTACTGTTTACTCTGGTGAGACGAGTATCTTTCTGGAGATTATTTCAGTGTGTTGTGTATGGTGGAGTAGTTAAAACGTATAGTCTTTTTGGGTATCACATATCCCACCACACTTTTGTGATATAGCAAAGAAATAAAAAGCATGATTTGAGGAGTGCGTTACATTTTTGTCTTGCCATATTATAATATTTGTTTTCTTGTGTTCCTAATTAATAAGTATATTCTTATTTTACTTATGCTTTTAGTTTGTAGTTTTTAATTAGGAATATAATTTCCAAACATGAAAATCTTTGGTTTTACTCTATTTTGACTTTAGATTTTTTATATTTATATTATTAATATCGTAGTATATATTTTTTAATAACATAATTCAGTCAACCCAATTGTTGAAATAGCATCACGTGACACATAGAATTATATTCTGTAAAATCAAAGACATTACAACTAAGAGACCAAATTGTTTACATTTTTATGTGGCAAATTATTATGCCCACTAGATTCTCGTATATTGCGTCTTTGCCGGTTTTATCAGTCTGTAAATATTATTTGGAGAAATTACTTTCGAAAAATAAAATAAGATGTATCCTATAACTATAATTTTATATTATATAAATAAAAATTTTTTTAATCAAATTATTTTTTAAAGTTTTAATATAAGCTAAATTTTTTATTAAAAATCAATATTAATCTAAACAAAATAAATATTAGGGTTGCAAAGAACTCCGTTAATACGGCAACGCTGAATATCTTATTTAACGAATTTACAACTAGTACCTATTTTTAGGAATGAAACGTAGTTACCGTAACCAGCCGCAACGTTGCCAATCGGGTCTAACAGCTATTTTGTGTTTCTGACAGTTTCTATGTGACTTATTGATTTATTCATTTATAAAATACTATTTTTGTGAACTTTTGTGAGAAATATAAAGAATTATGGTACATGCATGTGTAGTGGTCAATAAGGTAGATCATTTAAATCGAAATTTATCCTCTCATCGATAAGTATTTTTAAGTTAAGATATGTTGATTTCATTTGAACCAGTGGAGTAGGGCACCCGTCTTAAGACTGTTTTGACTATGCCATTTCTTGTACAAGATTTGATACAATTTCTTATAGAATTTAAATTGTATAGGATCACATAGTAAATTGTTTGAAAAATGATTATCCAATATAATTTTTCAGACAATTTACTGCAGGTTTGATAATATACAATTTAAATTGTGTAGTCTAAAACAGTCTTAAAACAGTTTTTAAAGTGATATTCCTTTTATAGATTAGTAAATTATTCTTATACCAATAAATAATTATTGAATAGTGGCAAAGAAAATTTAACGTAAAATGTAGAATACCTTAGAAATGATTTACCTATTAGGCACCTATACATATTTTTTAATATTCTATTTAGATTTCCGCAAGATTATGAGAAAAGAAAACTTTGATTTTCTCTAGTAGGGATCCTTGAAAATCGGCCCCTTCGTAAAAACCCAGAGTTGTGTTTAGAACACTTTTTTCCTGAAGATGTTTTGGTATGTGCAAATGGAGCTAAATATATCAGAAAAGATACAAATCCCATACAATGTGAGGACTTTCTATTTTTGGATGACTTATCCAACAGGTAAAAATACAAAATATTAATTTTTTGTTTACTTCTAAACATTATTACCTATATGTATGTATTGATATGAAAATATTTAGTTTAATTATAAATTATGTAGATAATTTTGATAAAATATAAAAATTTTGTCAATATATTGAAAAAAATGTTTAACTAACCCGGTAACTCGACTTTTACTGCTTAATCTCAGGGTCCGTGGGTTCAAAACAAATATAATGATTTGGATCTTAATGAGTTGAAAAATTCTTACCTCCAAGTTTAACTGATTTACTTCCCTCAAAATTCCCTCAACGTTTGGTGAATTTACATTAATTTTGAAACTAAAAACTAATCAAACAATAAATTAATTCACTAATTATACAAAAAGATTTTCTTTCTTCTTTTTGGATTTGATGGTTCTCTTGGTACCCCAATTTTACTTCACTGCTTCGTCTACTATGTAACTTTTCCGATTAAATGTTATTTATATTCAACTGCTTACTAAATTACTTTTTCTGTAGTATTCTATTCGATAAGTACTTCTTTCATGAATATTTTTAATAAAATGTACCTTACTTCCCTTTAATATTTATTCTGTTCCTGCTTCAACCAACATAATCAAGCACAGATCCTTTTGTATAACATGTATTTATTTCCATTCAATATATCCAACTATTTTTACATTTCCATTCAATACACATTTTTTTGACAACCCTCTAAAAAATATCTGACAATTCTCATAATTCTATCTGACAATTTATAGTCGACATCCTGATTTCTTTTTAAAAATTTATTTTTCAGGACCGACCTTACCCATCAAACGTTGATTATCAAATTATAAATTTGAAAACCACAAACATGTAATAATTTTAATTTTAAATAAAAATATCATATCAGTATATCTAATGTATGGGTTTTTAGTTCTAATTCAACTATTTTTAGAACACCACCTGCTGCAAAAAAAATCATTGCAGTAAGTAATAACACTAATAACTAAGCATACAAAAATTTTAGTTAATAAAATTATGGTATTTAATATATTTAAAACGTTATTTTAAAATTTTTTAGTTTTTTTACGATATTTTTTGCCATACCATGTTTTTTGTAATTATTAATTAAAAAATTATATATTTTTAGGACAGTGTTTTATTTAGATACCCCTACCTACTTAATGTTAATTTAAAATTTTAAATAATTTTGGTTAACTTCATACCAGGCAAATATATAGTAAATGCCAATAAACTATAAACCAATAAATATTAAATATCGGAAGGTAACTTGAATTCTCTTGTATTTGAATTTACTTGTACTTGAATTTACCTACATTAAAAAATCATCATAATTATATTACTAAAAAAATATACCTACTTATTTACGTATTTTTTTAACACACTACTTTTACAATACTGGTAAGTTTAAAACTCTACGCCACTGGCGAGTATATTATGGATACTGTTTAGAACGTTTCCAGCCAGTCCTAGGAGATCTGTCTTTCTCTCTTCCACTCACTAACAATTTTAAAACAATAACAGTCCGCAATTGTATGGGATTTATGAATGAAACATTTTGTCTCTATGTTGTAAAGCCTTTGTGTACAATATATTTAAATTAAAAAATAATTTCATTTGAAGCGACTCTCTGTTATAACAAAAATTGAATCAATATTTCTCCTGTTTCATTATATCAAAAATTAGTTTAAATAAATTTATTTATTACAGGTGGCTTTACAGACGCTTAGAGTTTCTTTTTATTTTTACATGGTCATTTTACGAATTCTCAATTCAAGCTGAAATTTGCATCTATTTTTTGTTTCGGTTTTAAATCAGAAAACAAAGGTATATGGAGATCGCGTAGACTTTTCGCGATATCCATTTTGAATTTCGCACTCCCTTTGTAACATTAAATAGCTGTTGTATGACCTGAATAATAAACGATCTGTACCATATGTATGTGACTAGTATTTTAATTCTTTTCCAGCCGCTAGGAATACGAGATGTTTTTTAATTCCAGAGTTTGTCTAATTATGCACAGAATTTATAGCCCCAGAACAATTTAAAAATGATAAAATATTCGTTAACAAGAAGTAGATATTTAGAAAAGGCGGGTATAATCGGTCAAATAAAATAATTCATTACATAGAGTACACAGATTAAAAATTTATAAATCTAAAATTCTGTTGTGGAAAGTTTTGAAAAACATCATCAATGTTTCTAATTTCGTCAATTTTTTGTATTATATTAATGATTTAAATTACCTGAAATATAATTTAGTGAATTTCTTATTAATTCGGCAACAACTCTTAAGGCTTTTTATTTATATTTTTTTATCAAATATTATAACCGATGATTTTTTGATTCTTTTCTGAATTTTGTATAACCATATGCAAATTAGTTTTGATAATATACATTAGTAAATATGATTAAGTTATTGCTTTATTAAAAAACATTACAAATCTCTTTATTATTTTTTATGAAATATACAGGGCGACGAAATTTGAGAGACAATATTAGGTATTACGGTAACCTCTCACGAAATGGAAATTTGGTATTTAAATAACATCAAATAGTATTTAAAAAAAAAACAGAGTTCTATCGAAAATAAATTAAATTTTTGCTTATCCTTATTTCTTTACTTCTATTTTTAAATAGTTTAGGTGTTTTATATATATTAAAAAAATTGTGAGGAAATTTAAAATTAATATTTAAAGGTAAAAATCGACATTTTTTAACCCTGTGTTCTGAACAATTATTAAATAAAAAAGTTTATTTTGATGTTCCATTCACACCTTAAAGTTTGGCGGGATAGTTACGAAACACCTTATATTTAAAAATGATATTTGATATGGTAAATTTAAGGGGTAAACAGGACAAAATCAATATTATGTGATATAAGAAAACGTCAAATCATTTATTTAAATTTTACAAGAATTTAATAATAACAAGTATTAGAAATTAAAAATTAAAAAACCGACTTCAAAAACGTGTAGATGCCATCACCACATCTTAACCAAATTTATATGAGACCACCCCTAAGGTACCTCCTTACTAACAAAAAATGAATCATATAAATCGGACAAGGTGGTAAAGCATTATCGTTAAACATACATAAAAAATGAAGAGTTTGAGGATTTCCTCATGGACTCAATTAATAAATTTTTACCAAATTTATATGGGACCACCCCTGAAGTACCCCCTTTCTAACAAAAAAAGAATCATTGAAATCGGACACCGTCTTAAAGAATTATCGCTGAACATACTAATAAAAAATATTGGGACGAATTGAGAACGTCCTCCTTTTTTGAAGTCGGTTAAAAAGAAATACTTACCAAGTATTATATGCTGCGTTTGAGAATCCACATCGGATGCATCTGAGATGTAGTAAATCTTTGATCACGTGATTCAGTATACGTAAATGTAATGGGACAGATGTGTCAGATGTGGATAAAAAAACGCTCGAGATGTAAAAAATGCATCCGATGTGGATTCTCAAACGCAGCAATAATATTTACAGTTGCGATGTAAGTAAAATTAATATAAATTAAATGTAACATTATTATACATAATAGAATGAATGATATTTAAAATAAGTTATAAATTATTCATGAAAGTGAAATATTTTATTAAAATAAATGTAAATGAAAGAAACTTGAATCACTCTGAAGGTTATTTTAAATTAGCATTTAGAATAGAATAAAACAATATCAATTTTCTTGATATAAATAATTCTAAAATAAAGAAAAAGGATACTTACAGATTACACAAGCTAATACCGGATTTTATGTGTTGGTACCATTGAATTTCTAGTGATAGAGCTTAGATTATTTGTATAAACATTTTTGTGAATGGTGAAACATTAAAAATTGTACATGGCACTCCACTAACAAAAAACAAGTGGTACATACAAGATTCTTATGTTTAGTAAAAGATTAAATATTTTTTATTAGCTGCTTACCATCATTTTGTAGTTTTCATCCTCTTATAGCTTATTTTATAATTCTTCCAGATCCATTTCTAGCCTTACAGTTCTTTGGATTAGTAAAAGTGTTCTTTTATACATGGATTATATACGTCAATACATGCCTAGAATATACCTTTATTTTTATTTAATTTTATAAATACAATTGGATCCTGTATTGAATTTATTTCCCCATCGTCGTAATATTTACGACATATCAGTGTATTAAAATCATATTAATATTCTAGGGTTAAAAAACCAGTCAAATTAATAATTATGACTAAATAGATATTCATTTTTAACTAATCCACCAAAATTTTAAATAAGTATTATATAACTAGTTAGACCATCCACCAAATTTTTAAATTTATTATTTTGTAATATTCAACGCCTCCACCAAAATTAACAATCAATTACATAAACTATTAGGTTCCACCACCAAATTTTTAAATTTATAATTTTTCACTGTAAAATCCCAGTCTAGGTATCAATCAGTACCTTGCACTCTGAGGTGGCACATTTGATCTTTAAAATTAGAAAATTTAGTTGACACTTGTTGTTTTCAGGATATGAAAAGTTTTCTTTACACGAATTTAGTTTTACCTGATTGGTTGAATTTTTGTTCTGCTGCTTTTCAAATTCGTGTGTATGAACGAGACGTGAGATACCTTTATAGCAGTCCTGCACAATTTAAATTTTCAAAGGGCCAGTTTGAAAAACCGTAAGTGTACGATTTAATGTGACATCACAGGTCTTGTGTCTAATGTAAAAAATTACGGATCCTTAAAATACATATGTTTGTAAGTATTAAATAGACGGATAAAAAGTGTTTATTTTTATTTACAATTATAATAAGAACCTATTAAAAAGATTGAAAGCAATAGAACATATTTCAACAAATTTCTATATTTTTAAATGCAGAATTATTATATAACTATTAAGGCCCTCCACCAAATTTTTAAATTTATTATGACTTGAAATTTTCAACGCCTCCACGTAAACTATTAGGGTCCACCTCCAAATTCTTAAATTTATAATTTTTCACTCTAAAATTATTTGGCATCAATATAGAAAAATATTGCTTTCGTTCTCGCAAAGAATTTTGACACTGCACCGACAGTAATCGATGTTTAAAATGGAATAATAATATTACCCTTTGAAGGTAAGTATTTAAGATAAAATTAAACTGCAGGTTTTGTTTTTACATGCGAAACATAGGCAAATAAACAATTGAGGTGTGCAATGAGTAGCTAACACCAATATCAATAAATATTAGGAAACAGATTTGAAAACAATTGTAAAAATAAGTTAATGCATAATAACCTTATTTTAAAACAGTTTTTGGTTTGAATTATTTAAGTATGATAAGAATCACTTATATTTGATGAATTTCCTCCAAAATTTTAATATGTGAGTTGGTTTACTCTTCATTTAAAGTTTCAGTCCTTTGGTGGGTTATAATAAATTATTCACTCAAATAATATTATATTATTAAAGGAGCAATTTATGGTAGCTATTATTCACGAATGAAAAATGGCCATAAATTGCGAGTGTAATACTATAATTAGTCCATGACCATTATGATTTCTTTATTAAATAAATTTATACCTTAAGCAATCCTCCAGTTCATAAAGCTATGATATGTAAACATATAATTTTTAGATTTTTGTCGCAGCAGTCCAAAACTGGTTAATTTTGCCGCTTCTGTTTTGTCTTTTGGGGTACAAGAAAGTTCATCATCACTATCTGAATTCATCGCGAGCAAGTTCGATTATCAGCATGTAATATATGATTCTAACCTCAAAATTCAAAATTAATAAATTTCAGGACATGAGTAAGTCAAAGTCAAATAATCCGTGACACCTATAGAGATGGACGATACTGTGTAAAGTATCGATTCATCGTATTGATATAATATTTAAAATCAATATTAAGTGCACTTCAGATTATGTGATTTTATCACATAAAAATGGTATGATTTTATTTCTACATATGACTAAAATATTTATGACAAAATCATGTGATAATTCATGTGATAAATCACAAAATCTGAAGTGCACTTTAAAAAATATCGTTATGAAAAGAATGAATATTGATTTATTATTAAGTGGTCGTGGACAAAAAACTTTATTTAATTCAACAGATTAAAAAAATATATCGGAACTTAGAATTTCTAACCCTTTTCGTCGTCAAATGAGCCAAATACTTTACCACCGGTTTCTTGTTCTTAGATATCAGATTTTTGTAAAATTTCTAGTGCATGGAAGGAATAAATTCCACTAACTGGAGGGAATAATTTGTTTTAGTTCCATTATTTAATTGGAAACAGATTTCCTTTTACTAGTATCCACTACTTCAAAATGTACTTCTACTTTGTTTTTTATTATATTGAATCGTGTTGGAAAAGTATTTCCTTAACCTCAACCATTGGATTTCAAGTCATTTGACCTTTGTTTCTGCTTTAGAAACTTTTCTGTTAGTTATGTCATTTTCGAGCATTTGGTAGGAACAAAAATTAACTCATTTATTTCTATCAGTGTGAAGAGGTATAAGTACGAAATCTTGGTCTAATTGTATGTTAAATGACCACCTACTAAGAATTTGTTATTGTTTTTTTTTCCACACTGAAAGTTGTAGATGCGTTTATACCAAGTGTTCTAATTTAAAGAGTTACAGCTATATACCGCTTTTTATAAAAAAAAACGTTTCAGACGAAAGTTTTATAGTTTTGTAGGGAAAACCTTTTGGCTAATTATAATATGGCCAACTTTTTTTTCGCGCAGCAATATTTTCAAGTAGCTGTTACTCAAAAAGTAAAAGTCCAATACAAAAAATATTTCCCTCAAAAGTTTCTTATTTTTTTATGTACTTTAAGAATATGTAAAAAAATGGGATTCCCATTTAAAAAAACAAAGTTCACCCCGATATGGCCATATTATGGTCACCTATAAAAAAATGAATTTAGCCAAAATGTTTCCCCCAAAAAACTATAAAACTTTTGTCTGAAACTTTTTTTCTAAAATGCATATTTTCGGCGGTATTTAACTGTAACACTTTAATTTGAACACCCGGTATAATTACATGCGTAAATTTAAAGCTATCTCACAAGAATATAGCCATTTTAGTAACATTCCAGCAATAATTTAATAAATTTAGATTCTCATCTTGTAATTTAATATTATTTATATACATTTAATTTTTTGGATCAAATAACCTTTATGAAGTTGAAGCGGGAAATTATATCTTAATTTTGAAAGATCAAGTAGTTTATGGTCAAAAATATCTTAAATATCTTACAATGTTTAATGTTATTAAGTCAGAAGACCTTGTTATTTCTTTAAAATTAAATTTCTTTAAATTCTATTCAATAACTTCCTTTTAGCGCCATCTATGTGTGACGACTGTCAACTTTTCAAAAGTTCCTTCATATTTCAGCAACTTCCATCCAGGCGGCGCTGCACGTTTAACGCGTGGAGTTTCCTACTCCTGTTCTCGGAAAAATTGATTTTACTCCTAACCGGGACGAGACCTGGAAATATTAGGCGTCTCTAATTACAGAAATCTGTTTGTCATCATGATCTCGAATACGAAGTGTCGTTACTAGTATTATTTTAGAAGCTGTTTTGAATAAATGTAAGAAATTTTAATTTGTTCTACCACTTTATTTACTTAAATAGTATTGCGGGAATTAATCTGAAGCTAATTTTTCATTTTGTTAGTGTGATGTAGCTCATAGAAAGAGGTTTACATTTTTATTACAGATTTAAATTTCAAAGTATCAGAGATTATAATATTAAAAGCAATGCATTTCTATTATGCAATAACTAAAATAGTTTAGTAAATTTAAGCAAAAATACAGAAATAAAATCTAGAGTATTCAAAGCATTTCAAAAGTTGGGTGTTTATTTTATTATAACTATCTGAAAATTCTTCTTTGTTTTGTCTTATAAAAAATTCGATTCTCGTGACTATGCTCTAGATCAGAGGTTCCCAAACTCTGTTGTTTCATAGACCACTTTCAAAATTTTGCTGGATCCGGTGGACATCACTACCAATTTCTAAATCTCGAAAAAAAAAAGATTATGTATGGAAACTTGCGTTGTGGCTGAGTTTAACCGACGAATTAATAGTTTTCGAAAAAAAAAGGTTAGAATTGATTGCTTGATAGGGTTAATTATTTGATAATAAAGTCGACTAAACAAATTTTCAATTAAATTTTAATTGATTATGCTGTGAGTGGATGTCAAAAAATCAAAGTTGGCCAAACGAAAAAGTGACTCCATCCAACTTTCTTTTTTTGAAATCTACAGTGACTCACAGCACAAAAACCAATCAATTCTCACAAATTTTATTTAGAAAACGTCCCATTCGGAAAGGTAAAAAGAAATATAGTATATTTCCTTGTGTTGTAGGTATTTATTTAAATTTAAATATATAAATTATTACACTATTAATTATTATTGTTATAACCGTCGTAATATAATTAAAATTAAACACTTATAACGTAATGTAATTTCTACAATGGTTATTACAAAAAAAAATATAATTTTAATGAGAGGGATGTACTTGATGGATTGACAGCAAATTATCAATATTTGGCTTGAGTTTTGTAAGGAATAACCGTAAATCTCCCCTTTCTGTGATACTCAATCTGCTCCTTTTTTTGTTAATAAATTTGTAACGGCACTAAAACTTTTTTCGACGAGATATGACGAGGGAAACGCTAGCAGAAGCTTTTGCACAATTCCTCATAGTATTTCTGCCTACAGCCAAAATTTTTGATACCCTCTTTTAAATGTCATTTTCGTCTCCTCATTAGTGCGATTAGCCCCTCTTGTAATATCACATTCTCCACTTCCGTTTCATCAAATGGATTTATGATCCATGGTGGTATTTCCATCGACAGAATATCTTCAAATCTGAATTTAAAATCATCATGCAGGCCAATCAAATGTTCAACGTATGTCTGAATATCTTCATCAAGGCATTCTACCTGCATCAAGTTTGAAGACTGTGAAAATTCGCGCCGACCAATTTTTTCCTTCATAAATTTCAATTTACCAAGAAATTTGTTTTTATTAAATTGAGGCTGTCCCCTTGTAATTGTAAGTTGATGTCATTAAAATTTTTAAACAAATCTGTCAAATACGCGATGTCTGCTTTAAAATTGATCAAGTTTTTTTTTAAATCAGGATCTTTACTTTCCAAAAACTCTAAAACTGAGTCAAAAAGTTAATAAAATCTTGATAAACATGCACCTTTCGACAACCAGCGTACTTTGGTATGTAACAGCAATCGTTGGAAGTCTTCATCATTTTCATCGCACAATTATGCAAATAAACGCGTACCTCTGGTATAATTCTTTAAAGATGGCTTATAAACCCACGAAATAACGTTTGTGAATGGAATCGATTTTTCTTAAAAAAAATCACTCAAAACATTAAATATTGATTCACCTTTAGTGTCCGTCTTCAAAGTTTTCGCGAATAGTAGCTCTTCATGAATTTCTTTGCCCATAGCAAATCGAACATATACCAATAATAATGCTTCATTGCCAGGTAAAGTTGACTCGTCCAGTTGAATATAAAAATGAATTTTATTCGTAGAAAATCACACAAGAAACTTTCAACATCAGAGCTCATTTCATCAATACGTCTTTGTACAGTATTGTTACTCAAAGGAATTCTTTTGAGTATGTCAAATGAAGATTTGTGCAGAACATTTTTTAAAACCTCTTCAACAGCAGTTTAGTAATCAAGCAAACTATTTCAGTATCTCCAGAATTATAAACTTATAAAAACTATAATAAGAAACATCTATGGCTTCGAATAGGAAATTACCAAAATTAGCATATCTACTGAATATTACATTTAAAAATATATTTTTAATCAAAACTTTTGGGCTTCTACTTCAATATTAACCATATAGAAATACATATGCATTTTATAGTATTAAGATTCGGATCAATGTTTTGTTAATAATTATATACTACATGCTTTAGAAGATGTGTTTTTTTTTTGTTATTACGTATATTTTATCACTGATTTTAATTTAATAAAATACAAGTTCATCTTTAATTTCTTTATTTTTACGAATACATATAAATCACTTCTATTATCGGTTTTTCTAAGCTGCACAAACATTTACTATTTTACTTTTGTCTTGGCTAAAAGTGAAAGAAATATTCAAAGAATGTACTGCTGCAAAGTTGGCAACATACCTTTACATCCCAAACGAATAAATGTCAAAATGTGTGGCCGATATTGAATTCCCTGTGATACGTTTGAATTCCAAACATTCCTCTGAAGGGGAGACACACTTCTTTTTTCTATATGCCTAAATCTTACAAAACAGTTTTCCATTGTTATATTGCGTCGCCTCGATAAATTAAAAACGTGAGAAAATTTGGAGATATTTTGTCAGTTTCTTTTTTTTTTTTTGTTTTTTCGTAAATCATTATTGTGTAAAACTAACATTATTATTAGCATCATTGACAGTTATGAATCAATTGAGTGGTCTTATAGTCTAGAGAAAAAAGGAATACAGTAACTTAATTTGCAGAATGTAGTACAGGTTCAAGAGGTTGACATTTTATTTATACCCCATCTTTCAATGCATATTTGTAGTTAAAATGAAAATTTTAATACATCTGATCGGCCTGATAAAAGTATTCGATTAGATTTAACAATGTTTAAGATGGTTTTACGTGTAATAACACTTTTCTTTTGACAGATAAGTCAGACTTAGTCTATTCATAGCCTTATCGTATGTATTTTAATTGATTCGGAATGTTGTATTTGTATTTAATCGGGACGGTGGTGTAGCGGTCTATCGCGCTTATATTCATTTATAGGCAAGTTTATGAGTCTGAGACTGCTGGGTTTCAAATCCCAGACCAGACCATGTGGATTTTTAATTAAATTACATGGTTCGGTTTAGGATTTGATGTGTGGCGTATTAATAGAAATTCAATTTCTGTTGATATGACATGCAGATTAAAGAAATTCGCCATACATTACTGTCTCGATGATGGTGGGTGAGGTTTTCCGGGTTTTTCTCACCTGTAAGTCAAATGGCACCATCAATCATCTTTAAGTCGCCCCGGAGCGCAACGGCAAATAATAATAATAGCCGTCCCTTCCCCTACACAAGTCGTTTAGTCGACTTCAGGGGTTGAAATTCACTCGTAAGGGGGTGAATTAGGGAGAGTATTATTATTATATTATTATTATTATTATTATTATTATTTTTTGAAAATATTGCAAGCAAAAAATAAAAAAAGGAAATATTTTACGAAATAAGTGGATTACACCAAATTTATCAAAAACAATTGACGAAAAAAATAAGTTATATAAAACTACAATAAAACATCCTTACGATACGGCATTAAAAAATAGATATAATTAATTAAAACAGCACACAAAAAATTTAATTAAGGTTTCAAAGAAAGTATTTTTAAAATCATATTGAACAAAGTGAAAATAAATCGAAGGCTCTTTGGTATACAGTAAACGAGGCTTGCAATTACCCTAAACCTAAAACAAAAATAGGGAAGATTAAATTATCAAATAGAGTTAAAATAACAGAGAAAATAGAAATAGCTAACAATTTAAATAAATATTTTAGTAACATTGGTAAAATACTAGCATCAGAAATACCTTAAGTACAATATTTTAAAGAGGATTTTACAGAAAGCATAAATTTATGTAATTCAATATAACTACATCCTGCAACAGAATCTGAAATAGAAGAAAATTTGATCAATGAACTAAAGGTTAAAAAGTCACCAGGACATATAAAATTAGATCTAAGACCCTAAAAAAAATATGGGAAGAAGTTTCAACACCTTTGACTTAATTAATAATTGCATAGCTGCAGGTTGTTTTTTAAATGTTTTCAAGGTAGGTATTGTTAAACCGTTACATAAAAAAGGAAGTAAGTCAGAGATGTCAAACTATAGACCCATTTCATTGATACCAAATATAGCAAAGTTTGTTGAGAAAGTTCTTAACAAGAGAATCGTAAATTTGTTAGATAAACATGATTTAATTTTACAGTGTCAATATGGTCTTAGGGTAGGTAAATTCACAGAAGACGAAATCTATGCGTTAACTTTATATATACACCCAAAATTAGATAAAAAAAAGTTTATGTATTTTTGTAGACTTGTCAAAAGCTTTTCATACGGTCTCTCATGTGAAACTTCTTGAGAAAATAAGGTCATATGAATTAAGAGGCAAAGTGTTTGAATTAATATCTTTCGGGACGAGAAAAATATGTGGAAATTGATAGTGTCGTCAGTGAGCCCGAATTACCCGTTACGTTTTCTAGATATTTGAACTTGAAATCCTTAAGTCGATTACTTAATAATCGATGCATGTTGAAGTTATCAGCATTATTTTGTTTTCACAAGAGTGCCTAGAAATTAATTTGACATTTAGGTAAGTATTTATGGTAACAACACATTATGTGACAGTTAAACACTCCTAGTTAAGTTTTTTGGCTTTATCATTGAATTGGTGAAGTTTCTGTAAATTTTAAAACGCTCATTTAGAAAAATTGATTATTAAGACAATAATGCCTATTTAACCGACATGCATTTCGTTTATGGCCTTGCGGATAGCAATGCTCGCGAAGCGAGACGTATTTACCAGGAGCAATTTCCTAATTGAGTACTGCCTTCAACTCCAACATTTTCCAGTCTCCACCGTCGTTTGTCCGAAACAGGTAGCTTTAAGAGGGCAGCTGATATTGTTGGAAGACCACGTGCAGTCCGAACCCCAGAATTGGAAGAAGCTGTTTTGAACGCTGTCGAAGAGAATCCAGAAACAAGTACAAGAATAATTGCTGAAGCTATCAATTCTACTCAGTCCACAGTTTGGAGAATTATCCATGATGAACAATTGTATCCATACCATATTCAAAGGGTGCAAGCTCTTTTGCCACGAGACTTTCCTCAACGCATTAATTTGTGTCAGTGGTTTTTGAGGAAATTGGCTCAAAATCCTCAATTTTTAAGATATGTACTTTTCACGGGCGAGGCAAATTTCTCCAAAAATACTATCACAAACTTTTATAACAACCATGTGTGGGCTCTAGAAAATCCGCACGCAATTAGTGAAAGGCATTCTCAGTATCAATTTTCTGTAAATGTATGGGCGGGAATAATTGATGATTATTTGATAGGCCCTTTCTTTCTTCCGCTCCGACTGGATGGAGAAACTTACAGACACTTTCTAGCAAACGAATTGCCGGGATTACTTCAGAATGTACCTTTAGAAAATCGTATTCGCATGTGGTTTATGCATGATGGGGCTCCGGCCCATTTCAGCGTTGTAGCCAGTAAATTCCTTAACACTGTCTATCCAAATCGATGGATCGGTAGGGGCGTAGAAGAACCTAACCAGGTGTGGGCACCAAGGTCCCCAGATCTAAACCCGTTAGATTTTTATTTTTGGGGACATATGAAGTCATTAGTTTATAATACTCCAGTAGCAAACGAGGAAGAACTAAGAAACCGAATAATAGACGCCTGTGAAAGAATAAGAAACACACCAATAATTTTTGAGCGAGTACGAAATTCAATGACTAGAAGATTGAATGCCTGTATCTTCGCTGAAGGTGGACACTTTCAACAATTTATTTGAATACAGTTTAATTTCGTTTATTTAATTTTATTTTATTTAAAATTTCTTGAATTAAAATGTTGATATTTCTTGCATATTGCATATTTTATTTAAAAACTACTGATTTTGCACCCTCCGGATATTGATTTGCATTTCTACCGACATTGTACAAATTTTTTACGCGAAAACGGTGCGTCTTACGATCAAAAATTAAGAGATCAAATTTGTTCCAAATTAAATGTAGATTTTAAAAATAATTTTTATTTTTTAAAAAACCAGTGGCGTACCATTTTTTTCTTTAATAATATTTATTTTAAATACCGTAGGGACGCCTCTGATGAAAATAAAAAAAGTTAATAGCATCAAAAAATGTCACTTTATGGTTAAACAACGTGTACCAAATTTCATTTAATTATCTTCAGTAGTATGAAAGATATGATAAAAAAACGATTTTTTTTCTTAAAACTTTAACATCCTGTATCTTGAAAATAATCCATTTCCGGATACATGTTTATATGAACTTTTTACCTTAAAATTACTCAAAGAATCATTTCCTGAAGTTTATCAAAGTACTTATGAATCACCCTGGATATCATTTTATAAGACGTAACCTTATTTATATTATAGAAACTTATTTTCCAAAGAACGTTTATGGAATATGCTGTTATATCCCCACTTTTACTGCACTTATATTTTATTTAGACTATACACTTTACATTACATCCTTAACCGATATCGGTATTTATTTAAATTGAGTAATTTTTGAAATTTTATTTATTATGTTAAGATCTTCATTCTCATGACTATTAGTCTACAAAGAATCATTATTATTGAAGTGGCTTACTTTTCTTTATACTATTCCCAACTTTGTGTATATAGCGAGAATAATAATGAGAATATACTTCTAAAACAGGATCAAATATTCACGAATTTCCATTAACACCATTAAATGTGAAAATGCCAAGTAAACGTGAAAGTATTTCTAATTTCCTATAAGAAAATTGCTGAACATTTTCTTTAACGCTAACTGCAAATGAAATGGATATTGTCTCTGTCGGTGAAAAGTCAAAAACATTGCAGTACCCAATATTTAGCTTTACTTTTAGAGTACCTATCTCCAAAATTTCGTTTAAAAATATTAACATTTAATATTTTATTAGATATATTTAAAATTCTCTTTACATACGAATATTATAATATCCATCGAAATGACATGATAAATTTTGTTTTCCTTAGTAACCCCAGCAATATCCCACAATTTTGGCAAGATTACAAAAACGCCAAGATAGAAATATGTGAGGTGGTGCACTGAATTTCTGAATATGAAAATATCAAGCGATTATGTTGAATCTTATAAGCGAAAACAAATGGAAAAACGGATTCGCAGTAATATTATTATAAAAGATAAAACTAAAAATACGTCGGCAGCATAATAAGATGTCCAATTATTACAAATTTGGAAATGGTTAAACATAAAAAATATATTTTTACATTATTCTTCCCGTTAAATAGTGATTACATAGTATTTTTTTTACCAAAAATGTTCGTTTCATCAAGAAGAAAAGTTATTGCTTTTAATCAAGGATATTTTTTGTGAAATGTAAGATAAATCTTTTTTCCATTTGTATTTAACTTTTTGGGATTTACTTCCCTACTTTAGCCGGATCTTTTTTATTGTTGGAACAGCAATCGGTACTTTTACTTAAAAAGTTTTATTAAAGCAGTCCTTAAAATGGCGTGAACATAAAACGTTTATCAAAGAATTGGCATTTTTCTGTGTGTTTCAAGAACTCAAGACATGCGATTATTTTTACTTTCCTATCTGTATACAGATAAGAAAAGTATAGGAATCATGATTTTTTTCGACCTCCAGTTTTCGACGGATTTTTGCGTTTCGGGGTCCCCTGAATCCGTTTTGACTATTTTCGAGATGATGTCTATGTGTGTGTCTGTATGTCTGTGTGTCTGTAGGTCTGTGTGTCTGTGTGTCTGTGTGTCGGTGTGTCTGTGTGTCTGTGTGTCTGTGTGTCTGTGTGTCTGTGTGTCTGTGTGTCTGTGTGTCTGTGTGTCTGTGTGTCTGTGTGTCTGTGTGTCTGTGTGTCTGTGTGTCTGGGTGTCTGGGTGTCTGTGTGTCTGTGTGTCTGTGTGTCTGTGTGTCTGTGTGTCTGTGTGTCTGTGTGTCTGTGTGTCTGTGTGTCTGTGTGTCTGTGTGTCTGTGTGTCTGTGTGTCTGTGTGTCTGTGTGTCTGTGTGTCTGTGTGTCTGTGTGTCTGTGTGTCTGTGTGTCTGTGTGTCTGTGTGTCTGTGTGTCTGTGTGTCTGTGTGTCTGTGTGTCTGTGTGTCTGTGTGTCTGTGTGTCTGTGTGTCTGTGTGTCTGTGTGTCTGTGTGTCTGTGTGTCTGTGTGTCTGTGTGTCTGTGTGTCTGTGTGTCTGTGTGTCTGTGTGTCTGTGTGTCTGTGTGTCTGTGTGTCTGTGTGTCTGTGTGTCTGTGTGTGTATCCACCATAACTCATAAACCGATACAAAGAAAATCACCAAATTTTAAACTTAAGCTTTATACCGGCGTCCAATTAACTGATTAGATTTTGGACAGAGTCGGATCATCAGGGGGGGTACTTTATTAATGGTTATTTTTATATTTTATAGAATATATCTGTTATTTACGTTTGGAGAAGAAAATTCTTTAAATAAAATTTACTTAGAATATTATTATCAATATTTTTTGTTATATAAAAAATTTTTCTAAAATGGTCCGTATTCGAGAAATTTGACAAAATGTAAAAAAATAATTTTTTATAAAAATTGTTCAAATAAAAGTTGTTCGTAATATAATTCTCTGTAATTTTAATCCTATACATAATTTCTTTAAAATGGACCGTGTTTAAAATATTTGAGAAAATGTGTAAATTTAGAATTTTAAAGAAAATTCAAAAACTGTTAAAGGAAAAACATAAAATTTTAAACTTAAGTTTTATTTCGGCTTGACGTGAAATTATTAGATTTTGGACAAAGTCGGGACATCTGGGGGGTACTTTATGGAAGGTCGTTTTTATATTTTATGGAATATATCTGTTATTTATGTTTGGAGAAGAAAATTGTTCAAATAAAAATTACTTCTATTATTATCTATAATTTTTGTTTTATGTCAAATTGTCCTGAAATGGTCCGTATTCAAGAAATTTGACAAAATGCAAAATTCTGATTTTTGAGAAAATTGTTAAACTAAAAGTTGTTTGCGATATCGGTCTCTATAATTTATGTTTTTACATGATTTTTCTAAAATGGACCGTAATGAAAAAATTGAAGGAAAAGTGCTGTTTTTAATTTTTTTCTAAATAACACCCAAGCTATGTTTTTTAACTACAAAAATTTGATGGATTCATCAAATTGCTTTCCAGTGAAGTTAGATCTTTTCCCAGCCAAAATATAAGATGGGATGTCATGAATACTATCTAAAACCCGATAAACTACACATGAATAAGGTCAATCTAATCAAAAAGTATTTAGAATATAATTATTAAAGGCTCTTTTTATTCGAAATATTTTTCATATCTTCATATACAGGCTATTTTTTATGCTCTAACCTGGCTATATTCCAAAGCGTAATATTTTAAGTAAACATAAAGAAGATTCAATTGTGTGCCGTTATTTCAAATTTTTATATATTCTGTTAAATAAAGTTTCTAGAGAAAATATTGAAATATATTTTCTATTATCATTGACGTTTACCAGGAAACTCAATTAGAACAGAATTATCTACTCAATGTTTGTATGGTCTTTTACTCGCCTCCCCAGGGATCAACACGTAGCCTTCCGACTTTGTTTTCAATCTTATAAGCCGGTTGGAGACCGTCCGTGTGCCGGCCGAACTTGCCGCACTGTTGACCGCAAATTCCATCCGTTCGGGCTGTTGTACTAGTTTCAATTATGGATGTTTGTTCAGTTTAATTTCATCGACAAGAAATTATCGAAGCATTAGCGCGGGCTATTCGTTTCAAACTTGGCAAACGTTGGCGGTGCTTTTGAAAGCATTGAATGCCGTGCAGTTTGAAATACAATAATTTGCAGTTCATTTTTTGTATTGTATTCAATGAATGAATATGTTGAATAGTAGGCAAATGACAATTACTTCTAGCTCTAGCTACGATTGTTTCAACAAGAATAAGGCAAACTAATTTTTTTTGGCAATACTGCTGCTGTGTTTTGACATTTAATTCATAATAAATAGGGAGTATGTCGGCGCAAATCTAATCATTCTGTTAATATCTACATCTTGAATTTTGTTTTACCGGATAAATATGGTAGTTGCATTATTGGATTTCTGATAAAAAAATTTGACATTATTTGTCGGGATTGGACTTGAATCTTAAGTCACTACTTTTCTGCGTTTTCTACGAACTATGAAAAAGAAATTCATTAGCACTTAAAATAAAATCTTTTGTTGTGTCAAATTGAAAAATTTAAGTTTTAGTACTTATGACGGTAGGTAGATACCTACTATAAATTATATAAAAATATTTCTGCATGGAATTTCTTACTTTCGTTACTAAATAAATATTATCTGGAGCTTTTACTATAAATTTATTTATCTGTTCTGGAGTAAATGTATTAGATTTTTTGCAGTGAATCCTGTCGATTTGGGCTTATATTAATATTATTGTTTATAATAAGAGTGTTTTTTAACATTGAATATACTTTCCATAATGTTGAAGGCTTGCATTTCTTCGTCAATTTTGTAAAATAAGCCAGTAGAATATTTTCTGAAAAAGAGTATGCTTTGTTATAAATACGCCACTTTATAAATATTTCGTACGTTGTTGAATATATTTTTACTGATTTTTCGGGTAAAAGTTTAGAAATTGTTTGTTGTGTCATCTCTAATAACTATGGTGGAGTACCTCTAAGGTCATTATCACTTTAAAAATTTTAAGAATCCATTATTTTGTTTAAAAAACTTCGTAATAATTCTAATATCTAAGACACGGTCAGTTTAAATCAAATTTTCCCACAGTCATTGCATACCCTAATACAAAAATACCAATTAGTGCAAAAAAAATGTTGAATATTAAACAGTTTTAGAGGTTTATCCTTGGAAAAGGTGGAGAAATTGAAAACTTTTATCGAGAAATATTCGAATAGCCGACTTTTGGTGACGATGATGATGTTATTAAGTAATGACCGGATTTTTTACTATTTTTTTTTATTGTATTTATCATTACTTTGACCAAATAAAATAATTTAAAAAAAAGTTGGGTATATATTTGAGAAACCACACATGTTTTCTCGAAATTTGATTTTTGGACATGTGGGGTTTCTCAAATAAGCGATTCAATTTATGTATTAGCGAATTTCTATTGGGAATAAATATGATGTTATATTATTTTGTAGTTTGTGATTGGTTGATTTCATTATTCCACTAGTTGAAAAATGTGTATATTCTTCAACTAGTGGAAGAATGTATATCATACTTAAACTAAAAATGTATTAAGAATCAACTTATTATTACATAGTCGTGGAGAAAATTTGTTTTCGCACGCTGTTTTTAATTAACTGATACGTTAACTTCGTAAAATCCACGCCTTCCACCACAATACGTCACCGTGATGTATACTATCAATCTGTGTAATATTATACTTTGTTTTTATAGTATCATTGTCTGTACACTGTATGATTGTGTTTCAAATTTGGAATTTGGTTATGAAATTGTTACTAATTCATATATTTCTTTTTCAGGTGAGTCACTAATATTATACTTATTCTGAGGTGTAAATGGTAAGTAGAACTAGTTTCAATCAGTATTCTATATAATTCAATTAACCTTTTTTGAGTCTTTCTAATATATAATTATTTACTTTACTAATTTATACGATAATCAAACTATTAATAAAAAAATTATAGCTTTAATATGATCTTAACGAATATTGAATTATTCTTAATCTGTTACAGTTTTTAAAAAATTTGTCAACTGGTTTGATAATAGCTTCAGAATAAAAATACCCCGAAGAAAATTGAGTTATAAATAATTCAACAGGCGAACGTACTAAAGTATATATTTTTCATGTTAGAATTTCTGCTTCTGTTTTCAATTTAAAAGCTATTAAGAGAAGATAAGAACCTAAAGAATAATGCAGTATTTCTTTTACGGGAAATTGCGAAAGTGCTTTTTTTATCGAATTTATATATTTTTCCCAATCTTTTATCAATTTATTTATTATAAAAACATTACTGTATAAGTCCACAAAGAGATTAATTATTATATCGAACAAATCATATACATTACGGTCTTTTTCTCTTTAATAAGAATGGACAGAAAAGCTTGTTAACATTATTTTATTCAAGAAACATTTTACTTCGACACAAATTCCTGTAAGCGATATAAATCCATTAATTTTCCAAAAACAAAAGACTAAATAGACCCACAACAATTCATGCGTGTTTCGTGATATATTTAATCACGCGAAACAGGAAGTATTCAACCTTCGTTTTGATACAGCATTCCAGAATTTTGGGTTTGATTAATGTCTAAATGTTTGCCCATTTTTCATAATTTCCAGTATAGATAAAACATAATAGTGACAAGGTCAAGTAAGCAACCTTAAATGAATGTTGAATGGATGAAACACACGAACTTGAAGTATGTTTTTTTTTGTTAATATTCTATCAATAATTATTGTACATATTTGAAATGGCGAGTTTAGTTTTTACTGTCTTATTTGATATCGCAGAAGTTTGTACATCAATGTAGAGAACTGCGTAATTGGCATTAGTCGTCGGTATGAGAGCTATAAATCAACATTATCTCTGCGCTTATTACATAAATTATTGGTTAGATAATTAGAGCTTTGAGCATGACACTAGAGCTCTCTGTCGAGAAACGGGCTCTATGCAAGGTCTAATAAGAGCCTTTTCTTCGAATATAGAATGACAGTTTAATTTAGTTTTAAAAAATACAAATAAATTGAAAAAATAATGTTTAAAATCGTCTCTAATTTTCAAGGTATCCTATTTATCGGTATTTTTAGTAACTAGCTGTTCGTGAAAAAAAAATCTTTGGTATTTGCCAATCCTGACGCAATAATAATATTTAAAACAATTCGAAATTATCTTAAATATTATAAATGTATTTAGTCAATAGAAATGCAATAAAGAATGTGATAGAAAGTAGGGATATATCGACTGACGATCGCGTCACTCGAAATAAAGTACGAGAAATTAAAATTGTCTGCAATAATTGTAGTCCAGATTTCGATAAATTTGGCGACATAAAAGCTCTCTTTGAGTCGTTTAAACTAGACTTGCAGTCAAAAACTTCAGTTATTAGACACCAAGCTTACCGCTGTTCAGGATAAATTAAATAAGGTTGATGAAGTAACATAAGGATATAGATTCCAAATCAGTGCGATACTCGCAACTAAATACGATATCGAGAAATTTAATATTCCTATTCGTTATCGAGTTGCCCTGCATTTTGGTCGATTCCGAAACCCGTAGTATTCGTAGCAAGCATGCGCAGTACGTGTTTTAATTAACAGTTGACATATGTAAACAAATCGATGATATTTGGTATTTATTTTTGTTGGTGTTTTTGTTAGAAAGTGAATTATAATAAATAGCCACGCAAGTATGCTACCAATTTTTGATAACCGAATACAACAAATAAGATACAGGGAGCATAACAGAGCCTTCGTTTTTCAAAGGCATCGACTCAGGGACCACAGCATTCCATTTGAGCTTCTGGAGGAGCGCTTTATTGAATTTTACGGATTGAACAGAGAAGCCGCCAGATATCTAATTGATACTATACAGCCCCGCCTTGTATAAGGAGTCTATAACAATTCACTGCCAAATTTTATAAAGATTTTTGCAGCATTACGTTTTTATGCAACTGGGTCATACCAACGAGATATTGGACTTTCGTACAACATAAGTTTAAGCCAAGCTTCGATCCACCTGTTCCACTCTCTACAACCGCTACAATCACGTGCTATAACTTCAGTAATCTATCGAAATCGAGCAATTCGGCACCATAGAGTAGGCGAGTGACTTGCAATCGTTTTAGTCGTTGCGAATATGATTTACCGCAAATTGGAATTCACCAAACTGACGAAATCGAGTATTTCGATATCGAATTGTCAATGGGAATCTGGCTACAGTACATTTTTTTGATAAACTGGTAAATGAAGCGGTCGATCGTCTAAAAAGGGCCAATAATATTATTATTCGTGGCATTTCCGAGATTAATGGAAATTTTGAGGAAAAAAAGCGACACGACTCCACAGAAATAAATAATGTACCTACTGAAGGCAGTGAATTCTTCCGATCAACCTGTCACTTTTTTCCGCGTTGGAAAAGTTGAACAAAATAGTCGCTATCCTTAATAGCTCAAAGTAATTATGCTCTCCGAACACGCCATCAAAAACATTTTACGAAACAAAAAGAAAATCTTAGAAATAGCAACATTGAAAAACATTACCATTATCGACGACAAAACCCCTACCCAACAACAGATTCTTCAAGACTTAAGAGATGAACTGGAAGCTAAAAAGTAGAATGGCGAAAACAACTTAACAATGAAATATCATAACGGTAATCCAAAAATTGTGAGGTCAAATCCCGTTCAATCCCGCTAGCCGAACACCTCAACAATTTAATGACTGGACCCTTATGTATACTAACCTAGATTCTCTAACTGCTAAATTCAATAGTTTTTTATGCTCAGTGCAACATTTTTCTCCCAGCATTTAATTTTTAAAACTTGGCTCAAGTTGTCTATTCCCGATTCATTGACAAGGGGGGTAGCCATGTGTGAGTTGAAGTAATTTTAAGGTGAAGGGGGGAGAAAAAGTCCTTACTTACATCTTATTACCTATACCCTGTCATAAGTTTATCCAAGAATTTTTTCTTTAGTACTTACCACCACCTGTAGAGGCCTTAACTTGACAGGTCTCCTTTCAAAAATGTTAGATTTTTATAAAAAACAGCAATGTTGCTTAAAATAGGCCTTATCTTTTAATCTGTTTAATGTATGTAATTTGTTTTTGTATAGTCTTGAATATTTTAAATTTTTAACTGTTTATATCGACTAATATTTGTTTTTCAAATATTTTTAACTTTTATAACTTGTAACATTGTTTTGTTTTACAATTTATTTCATCCCCCACGTTTTGATGAAACTTGTCTGTAGTATTCCCTAGTGGATGGAGAGTATGGTGAGTTTTTCTATTTTTTACTATTTTATATATTGTGGGCTCAAAGTCAACACACCTTACACCACATATTCTCCTTTCCACTAGGCGAGCCTGAAGAAGTGATGTTACTTCGAAACCGGTCGCACTCAATGTTTTGTTGAATAATTAAACATTGACTTTCCTTGTGAGATATAAAGGACTTTTTCTCCCCCCTTCACCTTAATATTCCCGATTCACTTATTAACATTCCTGAATTCACAATCTACAGAAGCGACCGCGCAAATAATGTTATGGTGGAGGGGTCTACCCAGTGTCTTCCATCACTTCAACTTACTCTGTCGCCGCCTTAGATATCAATATTCCCAATATAGATTTAATCTCGTTAAAACTATCATACAAATCTTTCTCAGCCACTCTGGTATGTTTATATTGCCCTACAAAGAAAGCTTCTCTAGAAAACGACCAACAGCTTTTAAAGGTAATTTCAAACCTAACTATTTCTGATGACAATCTTGTGGTGGTTGGGGATTTCAACTTCCCAGAAATTTTCTGGCCAATTACTGCAGGTCTTGAAGTATCGCAAAACCTTGTTATAAATTTTATTATAGACTCCAATCTTAAACAACTTATAAACGAAACTGCATGCTTTCGCTTAAATCAAGAGCCCTCAACTCTAGACCTTATATTAACAAATGACGATCAACTTCTTATTTCTCCCACTCACCTATTGAGAAATCTGACCATGGCGTAATTATATTATATTCAATGTGGAAAATTGCATCGGGGACACCTATTTTTAAAAAGGGTGACAAACAGTCCATCCAACTATCGTCCAATAAACTTCGTCCCAATTGTCTGTAAAATAATGGAATCCACCTTAATCAATTATAAGTGTGATTTTCTCAAGAGCCATGACGTTTTGCCAAAAGAACAACACGGTTTTATCAAAGGCCGATCCACATTAACAAACTTAATGACCTATTTAAACGATTGGACGACGTCTGTGGACAATAAAGAGCCTGTCGATGTCGTATATCTTGATTTCGCTAAAGCCTTTGACCGTGTTCCCAAAAAGAGATTGCTTTATAAGTTGGAAAAAGCTGGAATTCGCGGCTCTTTACTTCTCTGGATAACAGATTTTTTGTCAAATCGCATCTTCAAGGTAAAAGTTGGACAAATGTTCTCGTCAGAGTATCCAGTTCTAAGTAGTTTCCCTCAAGGCTCTGTCATAGGGCCACTACTATTCTTGGTATATGCTGCAGATCTAGGCGAAGACTTAAATTCTAATATTTCGTGTTACGCTGATGACACTAAGCTATACTCTAATCCTGTGACAGATTCTACCCAGCTACAAAAAGACCTAGAAAATATTTCAAACCGGTGTGATACCTGGCTGCTTCCTTTAAACACTAAAAAATGTGTCGTCCTGCATATACAAAAAAATAACTCGTGCGTGAACTATTATCTAAACGGTAGTGTATTTGCGACTGCGAACTCCTATAACGACCTGGGACTCATTGTAAACTCATCATTAACGTGATCAGAGCACATATCAGCGGTATGTAAACGTTCGTACTCAATGCTCTACCTATTGAAAAAGTCCTTTACGCGTGTTAACTTTCAAACATTTTCTAAACTTTATACAACTTACATTAGACCGTTGATGGAATATGTCAGACCTGCGTGGTGTCCTGATCTGGTTTCTGATCAAAACAGATTGGAAAATGTATGTAGAACGGCTTAACATGGCGAGTTTGTGTTCATTTGCCCACAGAAGATTAAGAGGAGATTTAATTGTAACATACAGAATTCTTCATGGTACTTTTTCATCCAACCTCTCTAGTATACTACCACGTAATACAAATAAGCGCCTACGTGGACATGAGTATACGTTGTGCAAAGAAAATTTTAAAACATACTCGACAAAACTTTTTTTGTAATAGAGTTTTTTATACCTGGAATGATTTACCCTCAAGTGTAGTTCGCGCACAGTCAGTAAATGTATTCAAAAATCGACTCGATTACTTTTTTAAGGAAAACTAAAAGTTTATTTTTATTGTTTTGTTTGCATTGTTATTTGCTAATTATTTATTTAATAATAATTTGTTTGTAATAATAATAATAATATCTTTGTTTATTCTACTCATAATAATTATCTCGGATACCTTTACGCTCTTGTAGATTTATTTGCACTCCTGCGTAAAAAAAATAATTTGTATGTGGTAAAAATAAAGTTCGTATACTCAAGAAGTTCTTTATGTTAATACAAATTTTATAAAAAATGAATTAGTAAAAATAAACATTATTATTAATATGTATTTAAAGAAAAACAGAGGAACGAAGAAAAAGTTGATTTGCAGAAATAAACTTTGACCTAAAAATTTCTCAATTTTAAGAAAAATACCTCCTTCATTATAGATAAACCAAAACTTGTGATGTTTTTATGAAAATAAAATTCGCCGCTTTTTTTTAATCAAAGGTTCCCAACAAATTTAGCGCTTCATTTTCTTCTGCGTTTTATATTAACGAAACTCACTTCTGTTGAAATGAAAAGCAAATGAAACATACTTATGTTAGAATAAGAAACAAGTTGTGTTGATAGAAGCAAAGGCGGCAAAGGATAGGTATACAGGGTGGGCCACTTAAAAGTTCCACCTCCCTTATCTTCTTTATTTATTGAGATATCGAAATAATGTTTTTTCTGTTGGAAAGACTGGAACAAATACTTTGTTATGATTAATTCAATTATTCTGTGACGTCATGGCTTACTTCCGGTTTTTCCGGAAATAACAGAAAATCAAAATTTTTCATTTTTAAATTGAAACCCACTTTTTTTATTCTAAATTTGAATTTCTGGGACATTTTTGTATAATAATCGTGTATTAAAAATTTTCTTGCAGCTGTCAAAATGGCCGCCATATTAGATAATATAGATAAATATAGAAATGTATGATCTTTATAAAATATTTGTAAGCTATAAAATTATCATTGAGACCCATTTACCGTATACCAGTGGCGTATCTAAGCATTTTTATTATTAGCAAACCGTTTAATAATTCCATCTGCTTTTATCTTTGTTGTTAATTGAGATATTAGAATGAAAATCTTTTTGTTTAAATGCTTATAACGGATACTTTCATTTACTGGATCCAATTGGTCTATGACGTCATGACTTACTTCCGATTTTCCCGGATATAACTGAAAATCGCAATTTATTTTTAATTTTAAAATGAAAACCCCTTTTTTATTAAAAATTTGAATTTCTGGGACGTTTTCCGACAAGAAGTGTGTGTTGAATTTTTTCTGTCAGCTGTCAAAATGACCGTCATATTGGTTAATATTTTTTTTAAAGTGTGATTGTAAATCCGTTTATGGAAAATATGGGAATGTATAAAATCTTTGTGAGCTACACAGTTCTTATTAAGGCCAATTCACAGTATACCAGTGGCGTATCTAAGATTTTTGTTATTAGCAAACCGTTTAATAATTCCACCCGCTCTTATCTTCCTTATTAATTGAGATATAAGAAAATTTTTTGTTTGAAAGCTTGGAATAAATATTGTCAAATAACTGATTTAACTGGTCTGTAATGTCATGGCTTATTTCCGGTTTTTCGAAAATAACAGTAAATCGCAATTAATTTTTTGTTTTGAAATAGAAACCCCCTTTTTTTATTGAAAATTTATATTTCTTGAGCATATCTGTCATTGAACTGAATTCATACGATTTCAGCGCTTGCAACCACTACATCAGTCAACTACCTACTGATAAATAAAATAACAAAAAATAGTTAATTATGCTTATAATAAGTGTATAAAGTGGCATTCAAAAAAGGCCATTACATACGAATTGCATACGATATTTCTACTACCGTACATATTGCCCACTAAGACTAAAAATACAAAGGTTACTTTACGCACTAACGCGTAAAGAAAGTTTGAAATAAAAAGTCATTTGTCATACTAAAAGTTGTGTCTTGTTGACGCACTAGTGCGTAAAAAGTTTTACTATACGCACTAGTGAAAAAAGTAAAACTTTATGCACTCTGTAGTGCGCATAATGTACGTACTTTAACGCACAGCAACAGAAAAATAAATTAATACGACACACAACAGATCTTTAAATTTAAAAAATGTTTATATTTATTTTAAATTTTAAAGTAGCTTAATTTCATCAAAAAGATTTAAGGAATCAATATAATAAAACAATACCCACCATACAATAATAAACATTGATAAGTTCAAGAAATTTTAATTTTCAATAAAAAAGTGGGTTTCTATTTAAAAATAAAAAAATAAATTGCGATTTACTGTTATTTTCAAGAAACCGGAAGTAAGCCATGATGTCACAGATCAGTTGAAGCAGTATTCGACATTATTTATTCCAAGCTTTCAAACAAAAAAGTTGTCATTCTGATTTCTCAATCAATAAGGAATATAAGAGCGGGTGAAATTATTAAACGGTTTTCAATAACAAAAAATCTTAGATACGCTACTGGTACAATGTAAATGGGTCTTAATGGAAATTTGGAAGCTCACAAAAATGTTATACATGCCCTTATCTTTTTCCATAAACAGTGACATATTAAAAAATATATTATCTAATATGACGGTCATTTTGACAGCTGACATAAAATTATCCACATACACCATAGACCAACTGAATCTAGTATATGATAGTAATATTTATTCCAAGCTTTTAAACAAAAAAGTTTTCGTTCCAATATTTCAATGTACAACGAAGATAAAAGCGGATAGAATTATTAAACGGTTTGCTAATAATAAAAATGCTTAGATACGCCACTTGTGAACTGTAAGTGGGTCTTAATAGGAATTTTAAAGCTTACAATGATTTTGTAAAGATCATACATTCCCATATTTTTTTCCATAAACGAATTAATAGTAACATGTTTAGAAAAAATATTATCCAATATGGCGGTCATTTTGACAGCTGACAGTAAAATTTTAATATACGCTTCTTGTACAATATTGTCCCAGTAATTCAACTTTTCAAAAAAAGAGGTTTCGATTTTAAATTAAAAAATTAATTGCGATTTTAAGTTATATCCGGAAAATTCCAAAGTAAGCCATGACGTCACAGACAAATTGGATCCAGTATATAAAAGCATATGTTATAAGCTTTTAAACAAAACAGTTTTCATTCCGATATCTCAATTAACAACGAATATAATAGCGGATGGAATTATTAAACGCTTTGCTAATATTAAAAATGCTTAGATACGCCCCTGGTATACGGTAAATCGGTCTCAATGGAAATTTTGAAGATAACAAAGATTTTATAAAGATCATACATTCCTATATTTTTTTTCATAAACGAATTAATAGTAACATGTTTAGAACAAATATTATACAATATGGCGGCCATTTTGAGAGCTGTCAGAAAATTTTCATTACACGATTACTATATAAAAATTTCCCAGAAATCCAAATTTACTATAAAAAAAGTGGGTTTCAATTTAAAAATAAAAAATAAATTACGACGGAAAAACCGGAAGTAAGCCATGACGTCACAGAATAATTGAATCCATCGTAAGAAAGTATTTGTTCTAATCTTTCAAGCAAGAAAAAAATTATTTCGATACCTCAATGAATAACGAAGATAAGGGGGGTGGAACTAAAAATGTGGCTTGTAAAAAATAAATAGTAAATATATACTTTTGTTTCTGTTCCCAGTCAAATTATTATTTTAAATAAATAGTTAGTGTAAATAAATGTAGCACTAAGTTATATACAAAAAGCTGTTACCTACATATGCTACATTTTCGTCTCATTTCATTGGCTCATCCTGTAATATACTTTATACTTTTTAGATTTTTTTTTTATTATTATTTCCTTATATTTCCATTTTCACAGATCCCCGCCGCTGTATTGAAACGAACCGTTTATTGCTTCTGCGGAAACCGCAGTTCCATCATAGCCCTCGCTCAGTTTTCTTGAAATTTCCCGGACCTTATTAGGAATGACATGAGAAATTTGTTACTGAATATTCAAACAGATGGTCTAGTATTTTAAGCTTTTGAATTGCCGGAAGCAATATGTAAATAGCTTCTGAATTTTGTAACTATATAAGTTATGAGATTTATTTGCAAAACGTTCTAGAACAAGTTAAACACAAGTAGAAATAAAATTACAATTTTGACGAATATATTTTTGAACTTATTATTAAAGTTTGTAATTTTTTCAAGTATTTGGCTCCATTCAATTGATAATTGAGAAAACGATGCTACATAATTTTAAGTTTCAAAATTTTAAAAATTTTAATTTTTAGCGAAATATTTTCCACATATTCCAAAGTCATTTATATTACTAATAAATAGGATAATCCCTTATTATTGCATAACTCAAGTTATGTGGCTACCAATTTATCAATTTGCAGATCATTACTTGAAGTATTACTACCAAATTCCACGGAAGTTAGTTATTTAGCTTGTTTTAATTTCTCCCTAATTTAGGTCAACTCATTTATTTAAATTTATATATTCTCGAATGCTTCTGCTTAATTACTGGAAATGCATCTTAATTCATTTAGTTCGGGAAACAATAATCATTGTTGTCTAGAGTTTATAACTAGATTATTTTTGATTGGCGTAATGGGAAATAACAAATATATTTTTAGTTACACTATAATAATAGATTTTAGATTTACAGAAAGTATGGAGTGACCCACAAAAAATGTTTGTTAAAGTATTTCTTGTAAAAATTTACGACATTGCAATCTTTTTCTTTTTAGGGGTCAGTCAGTCGTATAATAAGTTAAAAACCGGACCTAGCACATTACTTTGTTGGACATATACTTTAATTTCCTTCTCTGCGGAGTATAGCTCCTCTTGCTTTACTCTAAATATTATTCTTGTTAAATGTGATTTAAAAATGTCGTCATATTATCTATGTAGCATTATTTCAAGTGTCTGTATCAATCCAGTGGGCCAAACCTTGTCAAAAGCTTTGGACACGTCAAGAAATATAGCTGAGCATATACATTTTTCTTCGTGTGCATTTTCAATGTTTTCGGCTATCCTGTGTACTTGATCTATTGTAGAGTGCTTGTTTCAATTATTGGTTTTACTCGTTTTAGTAGTAACTTTTTCTTAGTTCTTTATAGCAGTTTCAGTGTGCTATTTCTTTGTTTTTCTATATTTTTGCAATGTCTTTTCCCTTGCCTTTTTCGTTAGTTTAATATTATAGGTGATCCAAGGGAGGTTTTATTTTTTTATGTATTGATAGTACTTTGTTTGTAGGTGCATGTTTATTAAGGGCATTTAAAATATTGCTATTGAATAAATTTATTTTATAGAATAATTACAAAATCTATAAATAATTTCATTTGATATATAACGGTTTGAAAATTTGTTAGTTGCAGGTTTAATAATTCATAGTACTTTATTATGGTTATACAAGAGATGCTGATCAAAATTGTGCAATTTGAAAATATATTTCTATTTATAAATGACTTGTAACAATGAAGATATTACATATTCTATTAAAATAAGGTGGGTAATTAGTAACAGCTTCTTTTTATTGACTGTTAAGTGCCTAATACTTATTGCTTTTTTCGAGACATACTTTATTACCAACTGTAAACTAATTTACCAACAGTCTTATTTTTATTCAATACCTGCAGTGATCCAAATTACCATAACATCTAATATTTTTAAAAATACTAAATTGTACAAACAAGGCAATAAAAAAATGTCATTAAAATAAAAGATTTCTGGTTTGTATGCAACAAACGATCTAGGTTAAAGGGCAACACGATTGATAATCACAGGTAAACATAACTTTATGTAGGTAAACTATTTAAATGTACATACCATTTCTTAGGTAAAATTTCTCATCGAGTATATTAAATTAACTGGTTGATCCTTTTTCTGATTCAGACTTTTAAAGTGCAAAACCATTTGTCTCTTTATCTTTATCAAATTTTTATTATATATTTCCATAATGATGTCTAGTTACCTCATCAGAATAATTAAATGTTTCCTATTAGCGGGTTTTGTGGAAAAAAAATTACAAATTTTTTGCTTACTTCTTACTTCATAGTATTTACAATTGAGTACAAAATAGACCATTTTAAAGTAGTCTTTGGATGGTCTTAGACACTGAAATAAAATATAAAACAAATTACAGTCGTAAAACTTTATGATAGGTAAAAAAAATCAACATAACCCTAAAAATTTTAATTTACCTTGCCTTATAGAAGTTTTTCGTGAACAATCGTTGAATTGGCCCACATACTTTTAATTTATTGAAGACACAGTTCTTAATTAAACACATTTTTTTAAATAAGCACAATTAAAATAATCTTATGTTTTTATTTAAAGTATTTAGTAGCAGATGAATGACACTAATGCCAGAATATGTTTCTGTTATGTACCAGATTTGTCTAAAAAATGTACCAGATTACCAATTATACGTAAATTGGTAGTCCTAATTGTTCAAAATTTGGGGTTCAACTATAAGGGGATACGGAGATTCCAGATTTGATATTTGCAATGTTGCCAGATTTGCCGTTTCTCTTATATTATTAGTCACTTTGGTTTTTTAAATTCATCACCCTGTATATTCAGTCATTATTGGAATTTCCTATTTAATACGAGTTCAACCATATGTAACACTTATGATTTTATGTAGTCTGGAAGGTCTTAAATAAATAAAAGAATCATGGAGAAATGTGGTTGACGCATTCTACTATCAATTAGGGTACTGTCAACTCACAAATGGAGCACATTTTAAACACTTGATAAAGTAACCATTATGGTAAAAATGTTATAATCTTTCAATTGTTACGTTTTAATGTAGTTGAAAATACTTTGTATTAAAAAATTCATTAAGACAATTAGGCGTTGCCAGACTTACTTTATTTATTTAAGACCTTTCAGACTACATAAAATTATGTGTTACATATGGTTGAATTCGTATTGAATAGGAGATTTCAATAATGACTGAATATACAGGGTGATGAATTTGAAAAACCAAAGTGACTAATAATTTAAGAGAAACGGCAAATCTGGCAACATTACAGATATCACATCTGAAATCACCATATCCCAAAATAGGTGTAACCCAAATTTTGTATAATTTGGTCTAGCAATTTACGAGATAATTGGTCGTTTCCAGACTTTTGGGCCACTCTGTATATAGTTTACATGTGAACACTGATGCACGCAGAAAGTAGTTTAATTGCGAATTGTACTATACTGGCAACACTGGTTTGGTAACCTTATTTGTGAGCGGCCCGCCAATTAATGTGTTCTTTGACAGATTGAAGGATCTGTTGGCGTGTTGTCTTCTCTTTTTAGTTACATGCATTCGACATATCGTCTCACTCGTGTTAGGCTCACTCATCATAATGCGCCACAGACACAGTATACTTAGGTATACTGTGACATAGAGACGCGATCAGCCAGAGGACAATGATGTACAAATATAGATTAACACGTATGAAAATAAAAATATTAAAATTAAATTTATATTATACGTTATTTATGTAATATTAAAATAATGTGTTTTTATGAAATTTAACTGGGTGTTCACTGCACAAATGAACCAATGGAGAAACCGCCCCTGCTTCTACCTCCATGGTTTAAACCTATGTGATGTTATAGGTTTCCAGGGTTTTATGTAAGATTCACTAAATTAATTAATCGGTTGTTCATACCTACACAATAGTTAATTTTAAACTGTTAAAATCTATTTCGATATATACGAGTAGGTATATAGGTACCTTGAAAGGGAAGATCAAAGATATTGTGCTTTTGACGTTTGCCAATTTAATTCTAAACTGGCGTTGGTGATCAAACGAATCGAAGTTTTCAAATTCGCTCCCATGTTGGCAAGATTCCAGAAGGGCTAAAATGTCTTGCTGTTTTCCATGGGCGTATCATCCAGTAAAACGGATTTATTAAAAGGATATTTATAAAAAAAGTTGAAAAAATTGTGTGATAAAATTTTGGATTTTTAATATTTTTTTATATTTATCCTGCCTTTTATTCTAGTCTTTAGGATTTTTTTCTTTTATTTGTAGCTAACAAACAAAATAGGTATGTTTATAGAATATGAGTATATAAAATTGTTAATGTCTGCGAGAATGGTTTTTTTAATTAAATTTCCAATTACAAAATCGAATAATTTTTTATATAATTTCATAATAATTAAACATTCCGATGAATTCACAATTTATTCCAGTCTATTTTGAGACGAAAAGGATTAATTATATTTATTGCTTATGAATTGAAATATTCGAGATTTGTTGGGTTTACATTTTAGGCGGATTCCTCAGTTTCGCGTAACAAAGACTTTAAATTATTGAGAATCTATTCTTGTTATCTGTAAAAAGGAAAAGTCTTAATTGGTGTACAATTCAATTCGCAAACAATGAAATGAAACCTGTTCGACAATTCGAAATGCTAAAATTTCATGAAAGAATTTTAAAACCGTCTCGAAGACGTTTATTAAAAATATTCGGATCGTATGATTAATTTAATTTCTCGTTAAAATTAAAGAAGAACTTATTTGTAATTTTTTTATTATAAATATAAATACAGTCTATGCAATGTATTTTATTGAAATTATTATTATTTCTTATAATGTAGATGTATTAGATTTATAATGTAACAAATACTTTTTAGATCTGGAATTATTCAGTCGGTAAGTAAATTAAATACAGAGTAATAATTCTAGAATTACGAATCGGACAACCGAAAGTCTTTTTTAAAAAAAAATAATAATAGTAATAATAATAATAATAATAAGTGAAGTAATTTTCACAAACACTAGAGACAGTCCTTGTGGTAAATGTTAACTATGAACTTTACAAACAAAATATTTCGTTGACTGAGACATGATTTAACTGTCGTGGATATTTTTAATACTTTTGACAAGCACTAGACACTAATCCTTGTGGTAACCATGAACTTTACAAACAGCACATTTCGTTAACTGAGACATGATTTAATTGTCGTGGATATTCTAAATACCTTTCACAAGCACTAGACAATAACTTATACTCGAATTAGTTATAGATTATATTCGTTGTATACCGAATGTCAAATAAGTGGGGTTATATTTATAGTTGTGAGTGACTGCTAGACAGCTGTCAGATCATAGATAAGTACTACAAGAGAATTTTTACCGCGTTGGTATTCACTGTTCCTTGAGTATATTTTGACGTTTCGTTGTTTAGGATTTCTATTGGGTAATACAGGGATACCAGCATGATACAGTTAGTTTTATTTTCGCAATCGTTAAAGCTTATTGGTGGGCGCAGGAGTGCCATTCGTGGATCGTACTTGTCTTAGAGTGATGATTGGCTGAAAGGGGTTTTATTTTACGGCGATTCTGCGTGATCGAGGTTTCGTCTTCTTGTTGGAGAAAGTAATCACCCACTCCTATCTCCACTAGAATGAACCGGATCCACAAAGTTGACATCTGGTACAATCCAACTTTGTGTCAAGTTAATCTGACGTTACATTTTGGCGCCCAACGTGGGGCTCTAAATAAAAATGGATTACTATTGTCACGAAGTCGTGTTTTTTGTACCAGTTTCGTCTTTGAAAGAAAATACAAATTATAAAAAAATATATAATTTATTTAAACTCAACCACACCTCCTTACTTTGACAATGTTGTTAAATTTTTTTGGTACACTTACCACATTTCTTAGGCTTGGGGCACGTCACACTCTTCCCCAAAAGGCACAATGAAAACTTTTTAGTTTTTAAGGATTTTAAATTATATAAGAGCTTAGCTTAGTGGAGTCTCTTCTCTAGTCCACCTTTTTCGCTGTCGAGTTTACAACTAACTTCCTTGTTTAATTTACATACCTAATTTTTTGAATATTGCCGATTTGCACAATTTAGTTTAACCAAACTTAAATTACGTGGTTGATGATCTGACATAATTTCGTTATTATTTCCTACATATATTAGCAATAGTCTAATCAACAAGTTCAAAAGCGTGTTTTTGGGACATACTATTACGAAAATTATGTTCAATAGCTCATTCAATCCGGAATAATGTCTAGATCAATGTGTGAAGAAAAATTTTGCAGTGCATAAAAAATTGCAAAAGTTATAAACAAACACCTCAAAAACATGGTGTTTGGTTTTTCGCCTATAGTTTGTAAACTATAAATATTTTTGAATTTTTCAAAAAAGATCCTTAAAGAGAAGGAAATTTGCTATAAATAAGTTCTGACTCCCGGAACTGAACCTCCATTATTTATAATTTTAATTTAACGCTCAAAGTAGCCTTCCGCGCGCCATTTTTAGGTTGCGCGCACGGCGTCGAAACCGAGTAAGTTACATAAAATCATTTTTTTAGGTTAATAAAATTAAATTCAAAAATTTAAAAAAATTACGGCGTATTCTAAACACTTAGAAAAATTCATTCCCGTTGGAATTTTTCATAAAAATTAATTTTCCAACAAAGTAGGTTATTGTTAATTAACAAAATTTTTATAATTTCTCTCATTGATAAATTGATAAAAATATTAAATAATTACCGTAATTTTTTTTTGCTTCGCGGAGCTCTTTTTATATACATATAAAACAAAATAGCTTTATAAAAGTTTAAAAAATGTTAATACTTTGTTTATAATAATTTTTTAAAGTTTACAAAAACAGAAAAGTCACAGTGGTGCTATAAAAGAATTTTTTTTTCAATTTATTATAATATTACTGTTTTAATGTCGAGAAAAGACATTTATTAATTAAAAAAAAATTGTTTTTCCTCCATTTGTTTATAATTTTTTTATAAACAAAGAAAAAAGAATTTTGTTCTTAATAATAACTTTTAATTATTTATAATCGTTTTTTTAATATATCTATTGTTTAAATTATTAGTTAAGAAATGTGTTTTTTTTTTAAATTATAATTGACAGTCTTCTACAAAGTGACAGCAAAAAAATTTTTTTTTATTAATAATTCCATTGTCTATTAAGTTAACAATTCGTTATAAACAAATTCCAAACTTTGGTTTATTTTTTCCTGAAAGAAATAAAAATTCCAGAAACGACTTGCATTAAAATTACGGAAAAAATTTTATTCCATTTTTTATTAAACTTTGAAAATATACGTACTATCAAAGTTGTAGCAGCTGATCCATTTGTTGACTTAAAAGTTGATATAACTTTTAAACTATTGGAGATACGACAATAAACATTCAAGTTATTTTTGTAGGCAATGAAATTATCTCTCAGATAAGTCATTTATCAGTTCCGTACCTATTGTCAATTTGTTGTTTTTTATATTTGTTTATAAAAATTGATTTTTTTTTAAGTTTAATAAAAATGGAATAAAATGTTTTCCGTAATTTTAATGCACTAAGTCGTTTTTGGAATTTTTATTTCTTTCAGGAAAAATAAACCAAAGCTGGGAATTTGGTTATAACAAATTGTTAACTTAATAAACAATGGAATTATTAATAAAAAAACTATTTTTTGGTGTTACTTTGTCAATTAAGATTTAAAAAAAAAAACACATTTCTTAACTAATAATTTAAACAATAGATATATTAAAAAAACGATTATAAACAATTAAAAGTTATTATTAAGAAAAAAAAAATTTTAAATCATAATTAGCAATTATCTAGAAAGTTGTAAAAAAAAATTTGAAAAAAATTGAAATACTCTATTTGTTTATAAAAAATTTATAAACAAATAGAGGAAAATTTTTTTTTTAAATAATAATTGTCTTTTCTCGACATTAAAACAGTAATATAATAAATTTAAAAAAAATAATTTTTTATAGCACCACTGTGACTTTTCTGTTTTTGTAAACTTTAAAAAATTATTATAATAAAGTAACATTTTTTAAACTTTTATGAAGCTATTTTGTTTTATACGTATATAAAAAGAGCTCCACGAAGCAAAAAAAAATTTACGGTAATTAACAATAACAACTTTGTTGGAAAATTAATTGTTTAGAGTGTTTAGAATACACCGTAATTTTTTATTAAAAAAAATTATTTTATGTAATGTACTCGATTTCGACGCCGTGCGCGCAAGCTAAAAATGGCGCGTGGAAGGCTACTTTGAGCGTTAAATTAAAATTATAAATAATGGAGGTATAGTTCCGGGAATCGAAACTTATTTATAGCAAATTTCCTTCTCTTTAGGGATCTTTTTTAAAAAATCCAAAAATATTTATAATTTACAAACTATAAGCGAAAAACCAAACACCATGTTTTTGAGGTGTTTAATTGTTTAAAACTTTTGCAATTTTTTATGCACTGCAAAATTTTTCTCCACACATTGATCTAGACATTATTCCGAATCGAATGAGCTATTGAACATAATTTTCGTAAGAGTATTTTCCAAAAACACGCTTTTGAACTTGTTGATTAGACTACAACTCGGCAGTATTTTTTAATCGTTTTTAAATTTGTTTAATTAGGTATATTTTGACTTAATAAAATGCTGAATTAAAAATAAAATGTATTTGTTTAATTTACTTTAATTTACTTTAAAAAAAAACTAAGAAAAATTATTATTAATATTTTTGGGATTTTTGACACTATTATTTTTAAGTCTTTTACTATTCCCAAAGTTTTTTACGGTTTTTTGACGAGTAAGTGTGGCTTACTTTACCTAAATGTTATACTCATTGGCTAATCTTTGTAGAGTCCTTATGATGCCTTAATCAGCTAAAGCGTTTAACTTGTTTTAAATAAAGTGAAATTGTTTTAAAACAATTTCTGCTATACACACTTTAAATACAAAATCTTTAATTTTCTCCTACTACCCAGTTTGTACACACCCTCTTGATGATTCATTAAATTAAATATTAAGAAAATTAAATGTCTAATAGGAACATTGAATAAAAAAATGATTAATTTTAATAAATATATTAAAACGAATATATTATGTACGGCACTTAAACTATTGCATCGTTACAATGTATCTGGAAAATCGTCTGACAGAAATCCGAAAAACGCAGTAACACCTCTATCTGCGAATTTGTGGTCTTTTTCATTATTGAATACCTAAGAGCATTTTCATGAAATTGCTATCATAAAAACTCGGATGCGCTTTACCTTTTGCGATTCGTTGAAATGGCATCCGGAAGCCATGTCAAGGTTATCTCGGTTTGGTTTCGAAATAAATTATAGTTGTTAAAGAGGATTTGCAGAACATAATTCAAAATTGTACCGATAATGCACAAATAATTACCTCATTGATTTTGACGTACAGATTCTTAATTTTTAGTTTTTTAAATGTTGTTTTTATATGGCTATTTACTACACAGTTGCTTTAATATTTCCTTATTTGATAGTTCAATTAGTCATTCCCTAATTATTCCCTAGTTATTTTAATTCAAATTAAACAATTTTTTAAGTCATCTGCATAAAGTACAACATTAGTATTTTTAAAACATTTACTAATGTCATTTAAAAATATATTAACAAGCCGGGGTCCCAAATGAGATCCTTGCGTTACACGAGAAGTTACTGAAAGAGTTTCATACTTTGACCCGTTTATCGCAACATACTGACATCTATTATTCAAATATGAAACAAGAAAATCCATTAATACTATATACATCGAAGTTTACTAGTTTAGTAATAAGTTGGTTGGCTTTGTAAATAGATTTCGAAAAATCAGTGTACACAGCACAAATATACCGGTTGTAAACACAAAAATATACTGGAATTTCTGAATTTCGAATTAAGTTTTCAAATATTAGAAAGTATGGAGAACTTAAATATATGTATACAGTATGTCCCCCTAAGTTATTTCTAAAGTTTAAACGTGGGCGGATTATCTATTCAAAAATGCACTTCCTAAATATTGGTTCAGATCAAAAATATCGGTAAAAAGTGGCAAGCGAGTAAAAATTTTGGTTGTGACTAAAGTGCATATAAAAAAGAAGTACCGTCTTCAAAAAGGTAACAACAAAATTTATCTCAAAATTAGATGAATAGAAAGAATTAAAAAGAGTCTATAACTACCGAAATTGATACCATAAGTGCGACTATCGTGTCTTCTACACCTAGCCACTTTGATAAAGGTCAACTAAATTTATACGAGGCCTGATTAATTAATATGTAAATAAAATTATGGCAGAAGAACTAACGCTAGCTGATCTATATCAGAAACTATTACTATCGCAAGAAGAGAATACAAAAAAAGTGATTAAAAGTATTGAGACTAATAAAGCTGAACTAGAAGCAAATTTGGAAATAACCGTAAGAGAAGTCAAAAAATTGCAAAGTAGAAATATTAATCTGGAACGGAAAATAAGAAAAAACAATATTATTATTTTCGGCATTAAAATTAATAAAGAGAACATATTACCTAGTACCTTGGAAACGCTGAATAACTTATTCCAAACTAATTTCATAGCAAGCGATATCAAAGATGTTTATTTCATAGGGCGTACCGAAGAAAAACAAGGAGTATTGGTTGAATTCGTTACATTTTTTCAAAAATTGAATATATATAAAAACGTACAAAAACTGCAAGGAAAAAACATTTCTGTTGTTAACGATCTTTGCCCGGAAGACCAGGAGAGTCACAAAATTTTAATAAAGCACTTGAAAATAGCAAGAAGCCAAAACAAAGAAGCAAGAGTTAAAGGCTTTCGATTATTAGTAAATGGTAAATATTATACGGCTGAAGAATTGGAAGAGGCAGCTACGGATAGTACCGAATACGAAACAGACGAAGAAGAAGAAGAGAGAGAACTTGAAACAGAAAATAGCGTGAAGATAAATTTGAATCGCAAAAGAAAAAATCGAGACATAATATCGAGTTCCGAAAAAAAAGAAGAAAACGAACAAAGAAAAAAGAAAAATAAAGAAAATATTGGTTTTTCAAGATCAACACGAAGTACAAAAAAATTTTAAATGCTCCTTATAAACGGTAGGTATATTTATTTTAATTGTAAGAGATTGCAAAGGCATAAAAAGACAATAATTATTATCATTTTTTACTCTGAATTTGGGCAAATATAAATACATTTAAATTACAGGTATATCATTATAAAGTTCTTTGTTTATTTGGACATTATTATTTATATATATGTTTTCTCTTTTAATTGTAAATAGGCTGATAATCACATGAATCCGTATATACAAGAATATAATTATCAACCCATAAAAGCATTACAAATTAAAAATGTAACAGATTTTAATCAATTTATTTCGAAGGATACAAACTGTTTTAAAATATTTCACACAAATATTCGAAGTGTTTATAAAAATGCTGATGAACTTTACATCTATTTAAGTCAATTAATAGAAAATTTCGAAATAATTGTCCTAACTGAAACATTTCGAATATTTGATAAAACAATTTTTGGATTACAGGGATACCATACAATATACAATGAAGGAGAAAATAATAGAAATGACGGTGTTCTAATTTTTATAAAAGAGCATTTAGATTATGAATATTTCATAGTTAACATTGGCGATTTAAAAGCAGTACAAACCAAAATTGTATTAGGATCTAAAAAAATATTAATAACATCAGTATATCGTTCGCCGAATGGCTCAATACCAATTTTCATTGAAAATTTAAATTTGTTTCTAACAAACAATAGACATAATTGTGATATTAATATACTTACAGGGGATATTAATATTGATTTGTTAAAAGATAATGACGAGCTTACAGAGAACTACAAAAATATTTTAGAATACCACAATTATGTATCGTATATAAATGATATTACGCGGCCTGATAGTTCAACATGTTTAGACCATTTTTATGTAAAGGCAGATTCACTGGAGCAGGAACGTTTTAAATCTTTTATTTTTGAAGATAAAATCACTGACCATCGACCGATAGCACTTCTATTCGAATTAGACGAAGAAAAAAATTACGCGGGAGAAGATGCTTTTATAAAATATATCAACTATAATAAATTAAAAAAAGATCTACAACAGGAGTCATGGAATAGTCTTTATTCAAAAAATAATTCTAATGAAATTTCAGAGAGTTTTATCAATACTCTAAAATTATACATTAATCAGAACACAAACGAGTTAAAAGTAAAATTAAAAAATAATAGTAAAAATTGGATTACACCGAGCCTTTTAAAATCTATTAAAGAGAAAAATAAAATGTACAAATATTTATCAAAACATCCAACAAATATTCAATTACAACAAAATTATAATCAGTATAAAAATAAACTAAGCAGACTAATTGAAAAGGCCAAAAAATTATACGTACAAAAGGAAATAGAAAAAAATTCTAACAAGTCAAAATCTTTATGGAACTGTGTCAATCATATTTGTAACAAAACAAAACCTAAAAAAATAATAAAAAGTATTAATATACAAAATCAAATAATAAATGATAAAAACGTTATTGCTGAAGAGTTTAATAAGTTTTATTGTGAAGTTGGGGAGAACTTAGCGAGTCAAATTGTAGAGCCTAGCAATTTCCAAGAAAAAACTATTGCAATAAATAACAGCTTATTTTTGTATCCGACTAACGAGGAAGAAGTTCTTAGTTTAATAAAATCTTTAAAATCAAAAAAATCACCAGGTCAGGATAATATTAACTCAGACCTTTTAAAAAATGTATGTAATCAAATCGTATCACCTTTAGTACACCTCATAAATAGTACGTTTTGTACAGGATGTTTTCCAAAAATATTCAAAACCGGGTTAATTAAACCGTTATTCAAACGAGGAGACGTTGAAAAGATTGAAAATTATCGACCGATCTCTTTAATATCTAATGTAGCCAAAATCCTTGAGAAAGCTATCAAAACGCGTATAATAAAATTTCTAAATAAATTTAATGTTCTTTCTAATAACCAGTATGGATTTAGGGAGGGGAGATCGACACAAGATGCCATACATGCATTAACTTCAGAAATATATTCCTCTTTAGATAAATCTAAACCATCACTTTGTATCTTTGTCGATCTCTCCAAAGCCTTTGACACGGTATGTCACAGGAAATTACTAGAAAAATTGAATCAAATTGGAATCCGTGGCAATGCATTAACATTATTTGAGAGTTACCTTTCTGGTAGGGAGCAGGTGGTAAATATTGAGGGTACAATAAGTTCTCCAAAAATAATTACATACGGAGTTCCTCAGGGAACGGTGCTAGGACCAATACTTTTTACTATTTACATAAATAATCTTATGATACAACCGTCAGTGGGTAAAATATTGAGTTTTGCAGATGATACTGTGATATTGTACCAAGACCATAACTGGAATGACTTGAAAAAAAATGCTGAAAAAGATTTTCAAAATATTATTAACTGGTTTAATTATAACAAACTAACTTTAAACTACGAAAAAACCAAGTACTTACCATTCGCCTCTTATTCAAATGGACTTCCAAGTATGGGACCTCTAACAGTATCCGATAAAATTAAGATTCCAGAAGCTTCGTCTATTAAATATTTAGGTATTGTCATCGATCGACATCTAAGATGGGACCTACATATCTGCAACCTAGTCAATAAATTGAGAGGATTTATATCTAGATTTAAGTACCTAAGACAATATTTAAACGTTACTCAATTAAAAATCATCTATTACGGATTAGTGCAATCGCAACTATCATATGGCATCATAGCTTGGGGTGGGGTCAGTGATTCTTATCTAGAAAAGTTAAATGTGGTACAAAAATGGATACTAAAACTTATGTATAATAAAGAGCGTTCATACTCAAGTGATCGTCTGTTTCTGGATGCAGGAGTTCTAGATATAAGGCAAATATATTGTTTAACTCTCTTAACAAATATTCACAAGGGTAACATAAAATTAATACAAATAGAACATACCTACAACACAAGACAACTCACTTTCTCTATCCCACGCTGCAGTAAAACCATTGGACAAAGACATTGTAGCTTTATAGGTCCAAAATTATATACTTTAATTCCTGAAAATATAAAAATAATTAAAGAACACAATTTATTTAAATCTATGTTAAAAAAATGGTTATTAAACACACCCAGAAATTTGTTCTATACTTTATTAAATTAATTATTTAAATTTTACAATAGATATAAATATATAAATAACTATACTTACCCAAAATAAGACATCCAACCGAATATGACTAATACCCTCTTGTGACTTTATCGCATTATAATGGACATTGACAAAAAAATCCCGGATTTGACATCACCCGATTTTGACGTTTTTAGCATATAATATACCTACCTAATAATATGTAACAATTTATTTAATTTTACATTATTGTTTAAAAAAAAAAAAAAAAACTTAAATTTGTCAACACAAAAAAAAAAATTATTATTATAAATTATCACGTACAAGCGGTACACAATGTAAGTACTGCTTCTGTGAATTTGTATGTTTATTTATTTCTTGTCGTTTTTATTAATGTATTTTTTAAATGTATATTTCAGTAAATAAACATTATTATTATATTATTATTATTATATTATTATTATTATTATAAAAAGTTCTGCATTATCTAAAACCTAGAATACAGTCATCTTTATACGACTTATAAAATTTGATATTTGATGGTTGTATTTTAGGTTTTAGACCATGCTCGACTTTTTATAAAAAACAATTTTTTTTCCTAAAATTAGTAATAAAAAAACTTACCTATGCCACCAACTGTCTACGTAAACTAAGGGGGACATACTGTATATCAACAACGATTTAAATGAAATTGGGAACGTTATTCGTTATTAGTATAATAAATAGCATGAGTATGAACATAAAACATTTTCAATATATTAGTTTTAAACGCGAAAATTGGGAGAACATTTAAAAGTAGACAAAAACGTAATTATTTTTTAAGTTTCTAAACATTATCGGTTAGAAACACGAAAACTTACTGGAATTTTTGAATTTGGAATAAATTTTTCAAATGTTAGAAAGTATGGAGAACTTAAATTGTTATATTCTTTCAAATATTTTTTTTAATAAATGGTGTGATCTTTTGAATTGATTTAAAAAAAAATACTTTTAATTAGAATTTTATTAAAGTGGTTAGACATAAATTAAACAGTGACTTAATACAGAGATTAACAGACAATGGGGGAATCGCATCAGAGTCTGGGCCCTTATTTAAATTCAGATTTTCAATTATATTTAAGATTTCATCCCTATGCATCCCTTAATAACGACTATCATTGGCTTAAATGGTAGATAGAGATATTTTTGACTTAAAGACATCATAAAAGAATTTTTGAAAATGCTTTCAAAACTGGAATACTACACTGATGGTTCTAAAACAAAAGGCTCAGACCCTTAAACCTAAACATAAAATGGGCTGTGAACAATAGCGTCAGTGTAGCAAAAGAAATCACCAGAAACATGTTAGGGCTCCGCCCTTACTTATGAAATGGGGTTGGAGCTATATTTCTGATAGCTCAAAAATATTTTGATTAATGTGTCCGGTAGGCATATTTACACACTCTCCTATACGACGGCACCAAGGTGATAAAATTTGTTAGCCTTTGTGGCTACAATTACGCTACAAAAGCTCATTGATTTAGGCACCAATGCATGAGGCCTCTCTTATTGCTGGAATCAGTAAGCAAGCTTATCTGCATTCTATGAAACAATGGCTGTACTTAAACTGCCGTAAAACGATCGTGTACTAAAATGCCGTTAATAGACATGATGTCATTCAAATGACGCATTTGAAGTGTATTGGGATTAAAAAAAGAGAAAATATACAAGAAGAAAACGAAGCAACGACTTCTCGTAGGGTGGCGGCTTCGCCGCCACCAACAAATTTTAACCCATACCTGGCTACGTCTACCGGCATAGACTCCAACGTCTTGGATACAGCTCAAATTGAAAAGAAAGGTCTTACATAAAATTTGTATGGGTGTCTAAATCAATGAGCTTTTGTTGCGAAATTGTAGGCCACAAAAGCTAACAGATTTCAGCACCCAGGTGTCGTCATATAGGAGGATGTGTAAATATGCGTCCGGTAGAGTCGGGTCGGATCCTTGGACAGATTTTAATAATACAAAATTTTTCGTTTGACAGAACATATGATTTATTTCTGAGGTTAGAATTTTGAAATGGGGAAAAGAGAAAAAAATATACAAAACCACGCCGTTATGATGAAAATTATTATAATATACCTAGAATATATTCTGATGAGATTATGCTATGTGAGGTCCCTAGTACTATTCATTACAAACCGCTATTGAACTACAAGTATTAACAAGTATTAACTCTAAAAACAAAAAAAGTATGCTTTCCCAGCCTTTTTTTTGCTATACCAATGCCGCTAATTTGCGTAAAACTGTCTACTATAAATATACACTAGGATATTCTTGTATTGTTTGATAACTAGTTATCTGTTTGTAGAAAGAAACCTATAATACTAAAAGACCGGTTGAGGTTATGTCGGCTTTAATTCAAGAATGGTCTTACTTGGTGATCTTGTTCGTCAGGTATCCACTGTAGTACGTTAGTACTATATTCCTGAAGGATGTACTCTTGAAGGTAAGCTGCCGACAGTCCTATATAGGTAGGGGTTGGTTCTGGGGTACCTAGCGTCGTTATATTCCTATAATCGTATGCCTTATCTCTGAAGGATGTGGACCGACACTATCAAGGTAACGTAGTATCGCAATTACACGAAAGCAGGAAAAGTTCAAAGACGGTGAAAGATGGAGTCGCAGAGTAGAAGGAAGTGAATATAAAGCTTCTAGATAGTTAAAAGAAGGTTTAGACAACCGTTTTAGATTGTAAAGACAATCAGTATATTAAAAATCCACCAAAGGGTGTTCAAATCACACCGATTTATTAAGTATATTACCAAATGGTTTAATAGTTTTAGCTCAACGTTCAAATTCTAGAGCACTTGAAATTACAGCACATGCTGCCACAAAGCTGACCTTATAAAAACTGACAAAAGGAAGTTCCCCAAAATGGTAGAAAATTCATATATGTCAAAGGAAGGTCTAGACTAGTTAATTTTGGTAAGATTGTGACCCTACTTGATAAAGGAAGAATTTGACACTTGTGGGTGTTATAAAATAAATGTAAACAATAATAAAATGTACTTAAAAAAATATCTGATATTTAAAAGGGTTATCTGAACTATTTTGTGTAGTAATACACATTTCTTTGGACTCTAAAGTATGCTACAGAAGTAATCAGGCTGACAAATATAAGACAAAAGGTTAGAATATGTTCTACTGTAAAAAAAAATAAAAAGTTGTGCCTTACGATTCAAATCTAGAACTTAGTAAATAAAACATATCCCCAGTAGTATTAAATAAAAAAAGGAAAACATACTATAGTTTAAGTTAGAATAGAACTAGTATAGGATAGGATTATATAGAATGGATTAGGTTTAACTTGGAATAGCGTAGAATAGTATAGGTGTAGTTGTAATAGCGTAGTTTTAGGATAAAGAGGAATTGTTTAGATTAAATATAATAGAATAGGATAAATTAAGTTAAAATAGTTTAGACTAGTTTGGTTTAGGATAGAGTAGTATAGGTTAGATAAGAATTAGAAACAAACTCAACACTTAAAAGAAAAGTCATTTATTGTTTACGAACTTTGCTTTTTTGACCACTAACAAACAATATCACTGGAAGAAACATGCTCATCTATACAAATAGTAGACAAGCACTATTCACCCCGAACTGAACACGAATTTACTCATGGTTAGTACTAGAATATCACGAAGTTTTGTCCGAAGTATCCAGCAACAATATTATCACCTTAAGATGGATCAAAGGTGACGCCACATCGAAATATATCCGTCTTGATGATTCACTAGCAAGAAGGCAGCCAACCAAATACTTTTTGGACCTAATCAAAGAACACTTCCTTGTGAAATTTAAGAAAAGATGACATAAAACAAGAAACTGCAGAGTTGCTAGGGAACTTTTAAGTTATCCTGACTATACTACAGCATACAAATACTTAACGATGACTAGACAGAATCTGCGCCTGTTCACAGGATCACACCAAGTACGGGAGCATTTCCTTCCATATCATCAGATTTTCAAATTCTGCACTCTGCAGATGGTGCTAACAAGAAAATGAGATCATCGAGCATATCCTCTACGATTGCTCGATGCTCTCATTTATTAGAATATTTGTGTTCGGCGGTTAACAAGTTCCAATCAATTTGGAAGGATGCACAATGGGCCTTGTGAGGCCTAAGTGCCGTAGGGTAACCCACTCTCCACACGTTACAAATAATAATAAGTTTTCTTAATAGCCCCATTAAAAAAGTTTTTAGAATTCAATTTTAGGATTAAATTAAAGCAATAAATTAAAAAAACTCAGATTGGTCATATTAATTTTCAAAAGAGTAATTTTTGAGCTGAAAATTGAAATTATACCCACAATTATTTTAACTACAAAGAAAATATGATTTTATCTTATTTTAGAGTAAAATTACATTCTCATTTTTATTGTCTTGAAAATAATACTTCAGATCTTTATTCTAGACTATAAAGTACATTTCTAACTATATGTATGTTATGAACCATTCAATATCTTCTGTTAATAACTGTCTCTTACAAGCAGGTATAATTTTTTTTATTAACCATCAAAATTCTTGAGTAAAGGGTTTCAGGATAATATGAAATATTCATTTTGTCTTTGAATAATCAGAACCAATTAGCGCATAAATGAGGAAATTAAAATCTTCAATCAGCTATCATCAATATTAAACGAGACTAGGAACACAGAAAAGCGAACTAAATGGCGTATTATCTTTTTTAATTCAGTTTCAAGGAATTTATTGACCTAGTGGTTTTTTGTTTTTTTTTTCTCAATAAGAAATTTAATTTCGCAAAGGATAAAATATTAGAGATTTGATAACTACTTCATTTTCTGTTTTTAACTTTTATTATGGACATTCAAGTAATAAAGTTATTTTATATTCAAAATTTAAATTGACTTTTACTTCACTTTACCTACGAATAATTAATAGTTTAAAATTTTATAGTGCAATTAAATTTTTGCCAAGTCTGGTTAGCAAACATAGCAATCGATTAAACCATTTTTAAATATTATTAATATGCCAGGGCATATCAAAAGACGTATGATTGGGATTATGTTGATGAGATCCCAGATAAAGAGAAGTACAAGTAAATTGTAATAATAATATTTTCAAGGGTAATACTGTAACCTACCAGAAGTTCTAAGCAACTCCCAGAGAGGAATTACTTAAAATTAAACATTGAAAATAAAAAAATAATTTTATTAATAAAATCCTGTCTACTACCGGTTTTTTTTTCTCCTGGGCTCGTCTGACTATGTCACCGAATAACACTGAAGCCTATTGGCTTATTGTGTTTTACCCCATGTTAGTTCATAGCACCCACTCTGTCACCTATGTACCTTGTACAAGTTTGTACAGATCCTTGGGTAAGTGGGTTCTATACGTTGTTGAATCAACCTGGGGTTGTCCAAAAAGAGCCTGTCTTTTGCGATCTAGAGCTTTGTATTCGCACAGTATATGTTTGGCCGTTTCTGGTTTCGTGTGACATAGTCGGCACATGAGTTCCCCATTGTACATGCCAATTTTGTTCAAATGTCCCTTTACTGGGGCGTGCCTAGTTATGAACCCTGTTATCACTTTCAACTGGTTCCCATTCATAAAGAGTAGTTCTCCAGTTCTTTTGGGACATGGTCTGCTTATGAAGGCTTTTCCATGTGCATGTTTTGGGGTGCTTCCCCAATAGTTGATATGTTGTTCCCGAATCCAGTCGTTTATGAAACCCCGGACTGTACTTTTTGGTACTCCTGGGTTTGTGTCTGGTTCCGGTGTTTCTTCTGACCCTCTTTTTGCAAGTTCGTCAGCCTTTTCGTTGCCTTCGATCCCTTGGTGACCTGGCACTCTATTTCGGTCTGCCAGTGTTCTTAGTTCTTCGATGCATTCCAATACCAGCCTCGACGTAACTTTTTGACTCGATATGGCCTTAAGTGCCGCTTGGCTGTCTGACATTATTTGAATATGCTGATTTTCGACAGCTCTTTCATTGTTCGTTTTTGCACATTCCAAAATTGCGTATACCTCGGCCTGAAATACCGAGGAATGTATTCCTATAGCATAGCTATGGTTAATATCAGGGTTTTTGGAGAATACTCCCGCTCCAGTGCCTTCCGCAGTCTTAGACCCGTCTGTATACCAGGTTTGTTCCTGTCGTTGGGCATTGTGCTCCCTTCCTGTATTAAAACCTCAAATAGAGTATTAAAAGAGTACATCTTGGTTATGTGGTCTGATCTCATGTCTAGCATCTAATCTTGCCTCCCTTTGTATCACATAGTGAAGAGGTAAGCGTCCTATTAGTGCTTCCATTGCAGCAGTGGGGGTTGTTTTCATTGTCCCCGTTATTCCGAGGCAGGCAAGTCTTTGTACTTTGCTTAGCCTTGTTAATGCTTTCCTTTGCTGTGTCTTTTGCCACCACACCAAAGCTGCGTATGTTATTATCGGTCTCACCACCATGTTATAAAGCCAATATACCATGTCTGGTTTTAACCTCGATTTTTTTCCAAAGGATTGCCTTACCATCATTAACGAGGTTTCCGCTCTTCTTGTGGTTTTTTCTAGATGCTGGTTCCAGGTAACGTACCCAATGAACCATACTTGTAATTCCGGAATGGCATAAAGATTGGTATAATAATAAGTTGTTTTTATTAGTGATATTGGCACAGACATTCGACAGATTGTCAGCTCTCGATAGTGTATCAGCTATTAAATTTAATTTTCCTGAGGTATATGCACTGATCTGTATTATTTTACTGGATAGGATATAGGCTATATTTAACATACTAATAAAACGTTCCACCAAGGAGACCGGAAGTGCAACAATGCTGGCCGATTTGGGAAAATTATGGTGGGTTCACAGAACTGAAATTTGGGATAATTTGACATACCTAACCTATAATTTGATTAGTTTTTCTTCTTATTCTTCTTCTATTCCTTTTGCGGGCGATGTCCTTCGGGAAAATTCACCCATGATTTAATTTTTTATGAAAGAAAATATAAAAATGGAAACGTGAAGCATATTGTATCTTCAGGGATGAACGTTCATTATTTATTTCATACTCTTTATACTTTGTTTTTCACAATAAAACAACGCGTCGTAGCTTGTTGACCCAATTAAATGACAAATGTGATGACAAATGGAAATAGAGGTTATGTTAAATAACATCCGGTTCGCCATATTATTTGCCCAAATCGGCCAATTTTTCGGAACGTTTTTTAGGGGGCTATATCCTATCCAGTAAAATAATACAGATCAGTGGGTATATGTAATGTTATATTTAAAATTGGTGCGCTCTAAACGCCATCTTAAGATTTTATCATTTTTAATTTTACCAGAGTGTTTTTGATATTAAACATAGAAGATACAGACTTTTGATCAGTTATAAGACTAAACGGTCTAGCAATTAGATAATAACGCTACTTTCTGAGAAATTTTACTATAGCGTTTGCCTCCTTTTCTACAGCGGAATGTCTTATCTCACTTTCCGATACAGTTCATGAGAAGAAGGCAACTGGCCTATTATCTTGCGATAGGGTGGCAGCTATAGCAAATTTAGATGAATCCGTTTCCACTACGAATGGAATTATGTCATTAATGGCAAAAATAAAAGACTTTTCAATATGTAATTTAATTATTTCAAAACACTCGGCAGCCTCTGGAATGTTTGCACCCCATTAGGGGTTGTATCGTTTCTTAGAATTTTGGTATCCATTTACATAATGTGAAAACATACCCAGTTCTTGCCGAAGAGATTTTTGATTTGTTGGAAGTTGGAGTTCTAATAGTGGTCGAAGACGATCAGGGTCTGGTTTTATGGTATTATTCTCGATTGTGTATCCAAGAAGATTAATAGAATTTAAGGAAAATTTTGATTTCTCGTCGTTTAAAGTTACCTGGTACTTCTTAGCAACATCTAAAAATCTACTACGATTCAAGTCATGCTCCTCTTGAGTTTTTCCACACACTGCCACATCGTCTAAGTAAGCGTATTTACCTTGAAGCTGTTCCTTTTGATTTATGAAATTGATAACCCTTTGGAAAGCTGTTTCGCCGTAAAAACTGGTAAAGATTTCCGCTGGGGCCTCAAAAGCAGTCGTTTCTGTCTTTCTTTCTTTCTAATTGGGATTTGATGGTAGGCACTTTTGAGATGTATGGTGCTAAAGATGTTATACTGTGAGACTTTACCTATTATATCCTCTATGTTAGGAATGGGATAAGCATCTAATTCTGTAAACCGATTGATCGTCTGAGCATAGTTAATGACCATTCTCTTTTTGTGATTAGTATTTTTGGTTACAATTGCTTGAGCATGCCAAGGTGAATTGCTTTCTTCAATTATGCCTTCAGAAAGCAATCGGCGGTAACGTTAACAAATAGCTGATCTTTTATTTAACAGGACTGCATATTTTTAGTGGGCTTTTCGATCCATCAAATGATACTTCTACCCTTTCATGATTTTTGAATCTCCACACAGATCTTTAATTATTAATAGTTTAAAATCTTTGTAGGTATTACCTAACATCTCTAGTGACGCAGTGCAAGAACCTTCAACTTGTGAAATAAAGGCTAATGAAGCCATGTTTATCGTTTCATTAGACGGCAATATTTGAACTTGACAACATCTGACAAGCTGTAGATTAATGAAGCTACTGCTACTACCTGTATCTATAAGACACTTTGCTATTAAATTGTTTACTCTAATAGGAATAATAGCATTTTCTAATCCGGAATTTGAAGATACATATATTACGTGAGCCAAATTTTCTGTAGCAGCGGTGGTTTTAGACGTTTTGTTTTTAGTTTGGCATACTTTAGAAAAGTGTCCACGTTTGTGGCAGGTTATACAAATCATATTAAATGTTGGGCACTTTTGTCTTATGTGTTTGCAACCTCAACAAAAGAAACATCTAGGAATATCTGCTTTTGAAGCAGCAATAATATTCGATTCTGATTCCGAGGGATAAGAGGCGTTGAAAGAAGAAATGTAATTTACAAAAGAAGTGGAGAGTGAAAAACTAGCTGATTGATTTTGAGCACTTTCAAGAGTGAGAGCTTTTCTAAATCGACGGTAGATTCTTCCAATAGTCTTTAGAGTATAAAATTAGAAGATAACCCTGCTAGAAAAGCATCACGAATGTAATCTTTCTTATTCTCTTTTGCCGATACAGCCTTAAATTCGCAATCTCTTGAGAGTTCTTCCAGTATCCGTAAGTATTGATTTAGATTTTCACCTGACTGCTGACGACATGTGGCAAGCAAGTGTCGAGCATAGATTTGATTCTTTGGTTTCATGTAGACATTATCTAAAACTTCGAAAGTATCTTTTAAAGATCTACATTCATTAATTATTTTAAAGATGTGATTAGCAACATGATTCACAAATACTTGGAGTTTCTTATCTTCTGTTGATCCATCTTTTACTTTTTGGATATTGAGAAAGATATTGAATGTTTTTCCAATAGATCCAATCATCTGCCGTTTGAGGAGAAGTTGGATCTATTTCGAATCGTGCGGGTCGCAGATATTTCTCTAAGCCTTCCATAGATGAATTTTATGTTAAATAAATTTTTATGAGAAACCAGAATAAATGGCTTTATTCAACATAAAATAGTGCATAGAAAATGAATTAAACTGACAAACGAATATTAGTAATGACAACGACAATGATTCATATACAGGGCGGAAAATAGGAAAACATCATATCACACTGATTACGTAATGTTACTTAGAATATTACATTTATTTATTTATTTTATATTCCATTACACGACGTTTTTTGTAATAACTCAACTTACACAGTGGACACTATTAGAAAACCAAAGAAGGAATTTCGCAGAAAAAATGCTAATCCATGCAAGCTCTGTGAAAATTGGATTGAAGGGATGATTACCTTTGCGCTTCCGTTTTAAAACAAATAATAATTTTATGTGAATTGACAAAACGAATAAACCATACTCGTATTATTTACCAGAAGGTAAAAAAAAATATTATAAATTATAAAAAATCAACTTACTCGTCGAATATAATGCAATAAAATGTAAATGACGTTTTTATTAACTCCGGTAGATTTACAAAATTAAATATAACACATACATCTCATTTTAAAAACATTTAAAACGAAGGATTTATTGATATAGATAGTGTATACATATATAAATAGTTGACATTGGAATTTGCATTAGTAATTTATAACGTTTTCGCAAAATTAAATAGTCTATTGCGGGTAATTTATTGTTAGGGTAAAACTATATTTTAACCAATGTCAACACCACCTGAGATTTTACAATAATTAATTACAATTAGGTCAGAGAGGTGGAAAGGGGAGGAGATGTCAACCAGGTTCATCATCGTGCTAACTAAATAGCACCTCAAAGCAGAGCTTATATTATCAAACTTAAATTGGGCGTCGGAACAGTAGAGTATTTAAAAAAAATTATACCCATCAATAAAATATTTGAAATAGTTAAATAGTCAAAATATTCGTGAGTTCGTGAAAATTTCCGGAAATAATTTAGCCACTTGTGGTGTTATAAGTAAAAAATTTATTATTGTAGCGTTTGTTTATTTTAAACAACAGTTGATTTGTTAATAATTTATTTGAACACCTATTTATTTTAAAACAATACTACTTTAATTTGTTCACCATTTATCTTTACAACTATTTCTATACGACTGACTGTTCCGTGTTCTTCCACCAATATTTATGTACACATTGACAATTCTGGTGATGATTTAGAAACATTATCATGTTTGTTCTGGCAAGTAATCGAAAGCGCCTTCGCCATAGTCATCACATATGTTCGGTCTTAAGGAGTTGAATTATGTATGATAATCGGACAAGTTGAGACTCAAAGGCCAAATAAGACCGAGAGGGACTTGGAGGATAAAAACATGATTAAATACTGAAATGGCTCGCATTACATTGCCCCTTCCTTAAGAGATAGTTTCTCCTGGAACTTTTACGAGACTAAAACGGAATGGTTGTATCTGCAACTGAATCATCTTTTACAATTTCCAGTTGCATGGAAGTAACAAGGGACTGTCTTTACTGTAACCTGGACACTGGGTGAATGGCTCCAGACCAGCATTTGAACTCCGGTATCTTGAAAGATTACTTCAATCTTGTTCCTAATGATCCTCCAATTCAGCTGATTTCCTTATATCTTCGGCATGGGTAGTTTCTGTACATTGTACGTGCTCCCTTAAACTAAGTAATGCTTCCTATACATCATAATAAGTGGATCGATCTCGAAAGGTGTTTTTTGTTACCAGATAGAAAAGGTAACGCGATCCATCTTGAAGTTTCAATGCTTTTCCAGGGGTGGTGGTAACCGATCTTGAAGTTCTGGCAATCGACCAAACTTCTTCCGAAACACAGATGCCAGACCTCAAGCGTCGTTGATGTTGGCGAAAGTGCTATGGACCAACGAGTAGTCTTTAGGAAGCGAGAGCAGATCTTATTGTTGCTGGGTCGTAACACCATATCTGGCTATTCCAGTACCTTCATATGCACCCATAAAATTCTTCAAAGACAGGGTTAGGTGTTTCTTGAAATTTGTTTACTTCTTCATGGTTACTCTCAAATAGCGCCAGCACTACCTTCGGTTTACCGTTTGGGATCTTACTTATACGGTAAATTACGTCATTAATTTTATTATTGATGAGGTACGGACCTTCCCAAAACCTTTGCAGCTTAGCCGAATAACTCTTTTATCCTTTTGGGTTATGGAGCCAGACTTTTTCGTCTTTCTTGAAACATCCCTCTGTAGCTTGGGTATTGTACTATTTCTTTATCCTGTCGCTGGCGATTTGAAGATACGAGCGGACCAATTCATGTATATCGTCCATTCTTCTTTGTAACTGGATCACATAATCTTCACCACCTACATCTTCTCCAGGTCAGCATCCAAACTCGAGGTCGCACGGTAGTCTTATCTCACGCCCAAACAGGACCTTTGCTGGTGTTTGGCCTGTTGATTCATTGACAATGGATCTATAAGTTATTGCAAAGAGCGAAAGGTACTGATTCAAATCTCGCTGATAGTTTGAAACTACTTTTGACAGATATTTGCCAATGGTCTTATTCATTCGCTCTACCATTCCATCGGATTGTGGGTGCAATGCTGTGATTCTAGTTTTCTTCATGCCTAGTCTGTCACAGATTCCACGAAAGAGTTGGCTTTCAAAATTTCTGCCTTGGTCACTGTGGATCTCCAATGGCACTCCAAATCGACAGATAAACTCTTTTATCAATACATTTGCAACAGTTGCGTCCTTTTAATTTGGAATGGCGTAGACTTTCACCTACTTTGCAAAATAATCCATGACCACCAAAATGTATTTATTGCCATCCTCGGTCACGGGGAATGGACCAGCAATATCTAAAGCGATCCTCTCAAATGGGCTACCAACGTTGTACTGCTTCATGGGAGCCTTCCTTTTTTGTCGAGGTCCATTACTCATAGCACAAGTGGTACATTTCTTACACCAGTCCTTGGCCGGTTCTGTATGTTCCAGTTCTTCTATCTTCTTTTCAATCTCTTTTATTTTCTCCTCAACGAAAGACATTATTTTCTCCTCTCAATAGAAGTCATCTTATTTCGCACATCAGTAAAAATTTCATTTTTCAGAGAAGACATTTTGTTTTTCAAATCGGATGAAATTTCGGTTTTTAAAGAAGATATGTCAGAAGACACCTTTTCTTCTAAGGAAGAAACTTTACTATCTAAGGAAGAAATATAATTTTTTATAGAGGAAACATCTGAAGAAACTTTAGTTTCCATAGAAGAAATATTTCGTTCTTTAAGGATGAGATCTTACTTTTCAAATTGGAAGAAATTCAAGAAATTATAGCAGACGCATCATCTGAAAATATAAACGTTTCCAAATCCAAAACTTAATTTTTTAGTGCTTTTTTAAGTCGTTCTGTCAGCTCTGATTTCTTCCCTGTCATCTTCAGTTCATGTTCTTCTAATTCTCGACGCAATTCAGCCACTTTTGAATCACTTAGTTTTTTAGCTATTTTTATCCACTATTTATTTACAGTTCCACTTCTAACAGCAATGTAGCATTTGTTTATTTTAAACAACAGTTTATTTGTTAATAATTTATTTGAACACCTTATTTTATTTTAAAACAATACTATTCTAATTTATATATATTTCGAATGTTTTTAAATTGTTCACCATTTATCTTCATAACTATTTGTATACGACTGACTGCTCCATGTTGTGTGTGTGTGTGTAGGAGGGGTGTTGGCTTCAGACTAAGTCTATTAGCCACAGATATTTTTTTGTGATTTTAAAAATAAGTAATTATATGTTGATATTTGATTTCTTAAGGAAACAATTTATTTCGTCATTTATATCTTTATTAAAAGTACTTAGTAAAGTACTGATATTAGTTGGGAGATTTACTTTTAGTGAAACTAGTTTTTTCATGAATTTGTCGGAATTGTTCTTGTGTTTGGAACAGTTGAAAAATATATGATTCAAGTCACCGACTGTTAAGTTGTCACACTCACATGTAGGGGTCTCATTGATACCGATTCTAAAGAGGTGTGCGGGGAAACACCCGTGGTTTAATTTCATTCGTGTTATTGTTGTGGAATATGACCTACTAATATTGTACAAAAAAATGTGATCAATTTTTGTTGGCAGTGTAGGGAGGATATCAACGTAATGATTGTTGGAAGTTGATACGTAGACATTCCATAAATTTTTCCAATCTGTACTCATTTGGGTTTTAAAGAAATTGATTGTATCATCGTACGCAAATACATCCTCTATTTCACTAAGAAGAGTAGCTTGTTTCGCCGCCAAATCGACAATTTTATTCCCTCGTATTCCTTCATGTCCTTTGGTCCAAATGAAATCTACTTTAATATTTGTTTTACTTAAGTTGCACAATAAGGATCTAATATTTATTATTAAGTGGTGATTATATTTTTTTGTGGCATGACTTTCCAATTATTGTAGAACAGATTTAGAATCGGACATAATAACAGCTTTGTTTATTTTTTCACTAAGACACCACTCAAGTGAAGATTCAATTGCTTTGGCTTCAGCAGTAAAAATTGAGCAATAGTCCGGGATTCGACATTTCTGCATATAGTTGAAAATTGGGACGTAAAAAGCATAACCTGTCCCGGTTTCAGACTTCGAACCGTCTGTAAATATTTGAATTATATTAGTAAAGCGACTTAGTATGGATGAAACGAGGGTATTATTAATAACACTAAGATTTGAATATGAAGGATATAATGCTGTGAACTTGGTTGCAGTGACCTCAAAGTGTTGGTCATAGAGTGGATATTTTGAAGCTTGTTTGTAGTATTTACTGAATACACTGGTATTAGCGAATGCGTCTGCTGGATATTTTTTTGATATCCAGTAGGTATTAACCAAATTATCTATACATAATTGAGAGACAGATTCATCAAGGTACAGGTTAAATTTATTGTATTTAAATGTATTTTATTACTAATTTATTAGCTAAGAACGTTCTTCTTAAATTTAAGGGCGGTTCTTGTGCTTCAGCAGGCATTGCAAAGCATGGAGATGAATTCATTGCGCCGATGCAAATTCTTATAGCTTTATATTGTATTCGGTCGATTATTTTTAAATTAGTATTGGATGCTGATCCATATAACACACTTCCATAGTCCATAATTGACCTAATATAGCTCTTATAGAATATAAGGGCCATTTTGGGATCTGCACCATATTTAGTTTTCGTAACATATCGCAGCATGTTAATGCCTTTTTCACACTTATTTTGTATATGAGCAATATATTTTGTCCATAACAATTTTGTGTCAAGCACTATGCCTAGATATCTGTACTGGTTTACAATTGGGAACGTTGTATTTTTTATGATAAGGGTTTGATGGAAACTACTAATTATATGTCTTGTGAACCACATGACTGACGATTTTTCTGGAGATATAGTTAAATCTAGGTCTTCCAGCCAATCTAGTACATGACACACTGCATGCGATAATTTACTTACACCTTGCTGGTATGAACTTTGGATAGTGTATATACAAATATCATCTGCATATTGAATTATTTTAATTTTTTCATCAAACATACTATACAAATCTGCTGTATAAATGTTAAAAAGCATTGGAGAGAGCACAGACTTTTGTGGTAAACCATCATAAATAACTCTTGGACCATATAACAAATTTCTATGATCTTTTATATATATTTTTTTATTTTTGTAAATTTCAATTATACTTGCGGCTATATTCGCGTCTATACCTAACGAAAATATTTTTCTATGAAGCAAATCCAAGTTTACAGAATCATATGCTCCTTTTATGTCCAAAAAAACATATTCCTTTTTTGGAAAAGCGTTTTGTACATCATTTACCAAATGTGCAACTGCATCAATTGTTCCGCGGCCTTGTCTGAATCCATATTGTGTATTAGGTAAAAGAAAGTAGTATTCTAAATACCATTCTAGGCGAGTTTTTATCATTTTTTCTAGTGTCTTTGTTAAACAAGATAAAAGAGAAATAGGCCAATAAGAAGTAACAAGGGTGTTCTTTCACCAATATTTATATACACATTGAAAGTTCTGGTGATGATCTAGAATGCTCCCGCCAAAACTAGAAACATTACGTTCGTTCTGGAAAGTAATCTAAAGCACCTTCGCCATAACTGAAAAATGAAATGGAGCATTACATTATGTTTTAATGAATGCTTAAACGCTATACTTACATTAAATAAATAATATACAGTGCGTTAGTAAATTTGGGAATCAATTCAATTACCTTTATAACAAGAAACTCCTCGGACAGGTTGATTTTTCATTTTTGACTGAGCATTTTTTATAATTTATTTATGAAGTCATCCTTTTTCAGAATATAATTCGTAAATTTTTTAAATAGTAAATATTAACTCCCAGTTTCAATAGAAATTTTTAACAGTTCACATTTTTTACATACATTATAGTTTACATGACAAAATTTTATACAAGTCTTGTAGTAATTTTAAAAAATCGACTCCAAAATCCAATTTGACTGAAGTGAGTTTATAATACTACCCCCGAGGTACCCCCTTTCTAACAAAAATAGAATCTTAGAAATTGGACAACGTGGTAAAGAATTATCGATGAATATACATAAAAAAATATTCCGACGAATTGAGAACCTCCTCCTTTTTTTTTGAAGTCGGTTAAAAATAGAACTAAATACAAAAGAAAACTGTGCTTTTCCAAAAAAGGCTGTTAAAAGTGAGTGTTGCTATTTAAAAAAATTACGAAGGGCGTCAACATCATGAATACAGATAACCATAGTAAAAAATTAACAATAAAAATAAAAATTGACCAATCCTAGGATTTTCTTAAATTCAGCAAATTATAATAAAAGTTATTGTTCATGCTTTATCAACGTACTGTATATTTTATAAAATATTTTCATTGCCAGTTCTTGTTATTATCTTTGACAAATATTTGAAAATATTTTTGTCATTCAGCTCACAAAATAAATTCCCAGTTACAAAAGTAATAATTTTTAAAAATGTACAGTTGTTTCCTCTTTCTTTTAAGAAAAGTGGTTGAGAAATTGTAAAAATGCAAACTCATGCAAATAGAAACTAATGTAAAAGTTTCCTACAATTTTATCTCCATGTTCTTTATTCATATGTAGTTACTAAATTAAAATAAACATCTTCTGTATTCATTTGAAAAATAAGTGCCAGACTCTTCGCTTTTTAAAGAAACTAAATAAAAATAAATATCTTAAGTATCTTGAATAGAATAGCTACCTAAATTTTTAGCACTGTGATCAAAAATAACATTTTATGTGCTCTCTTAATATTTTCAATTTGTCAACAGACTTTGGAACACATTCTTGTAAAATAAAGATGAAATTATCCGCGAAATTTGAAGTTTAACAAATTTCAAACATTTCTCTTCATTCCACAGAAGCGTAAATGTTGACACTAAACGCACACTCTGCAAATAAAAGTAACGATGTTCATTTAAATAACGCTTGTGTTGGATGTAAAGTATTCTAAAGATTGTGTTACACAGAAAGATTTCATGTAGAAAAAGGAAGTAAAATCATCAATTCCTATTTAAAAAATGTAAAACAACAAAATAATTACTATGTTAAAATTTTAAACTAAATTTTTATAAATATATGCTAAAATGAAAATGGCTAATTGCAATGACCCTCTTCGAAAATTAGGCATGGAGACGTCCTTGTAAATATCTCTACGTTGCTAGGTAAGCTATAACATAGTTATAACGCCTCAATAAATTTCTCAAATAGAAGATGTATACTAGTCGTGCTATTTAAAATCTGATTTACTATGAAAAACAATTTTTATGGATTCTTTTAATTTTGAAATAAAAAATATCTTAAATTGCCTCTTAAAAAAATCCTAAGCTTTTACGCTATAACTACGTCATTCGCCAAAGCAAGAAATAAATTTAGCACTAAATTTAATAAAGATATCACTGGGCATAATCGATTTCCAGCTTTATTGCGGTAATAAAAAGCTAAAGGACGTCTCTTGAGAGAGAATTAAGGGAACACAGGGTGTTTCTTTTAAGAATGATTAATGGCATTTGTGCAATAGTGAGATATTCTATTTCCGATCTAATCGGAAGTTGTCAAATTGTCTGCATATGTCCGAAAAAAAAAGGGTTTAAGTCATTTTGAACCTACTAGTAAAAACTGCACATAAATATAGCATGAAATTTGATAGATATGAGCTCGTAAAATCGATCAGAATATCAAAATTAATATTAATGCTATTTTGATCATTATTGTTTAATTTATTTATTGTTTATTTAAAACCCACTATTTACAATTTATTTATGATGCACCAATTATTTTTATAATACTTAGGCACTAACTCACAATTCTAATTTAATTATTACAATTTAACTTTTCTGTCCAACACTTTATTCGAATCTGCCCGTCCGTCGATAAGTCGTGCTATTTATACCAAGCCCAACTCTGTACGAGAAATTTCTAGACGATGTGGAATGTCCTAGTTCTGGTAATTTTTAAAAAGCGGTGCGTTTCTCTCTATACGTTAGCGGTGTTTCGATCATGAGTCGGGTGGCAGGCTTGAAGGTCGCTTGCTCCGCGTCACATTATTCTTCTGTCTTTCTGATTTCCCTAAAAAATAGGAGCCCTCCTATAGCAGGGTTTTACGAAAATCAAATGTTCTAGAAAATGTAAAATATAACTTAAGATGAAATAAATAATAAACAAAACAAAAAAAACATGGTTTTGGTAATACAGTAAAGTTAAAGATTTATAAATCCTTCATAAATGAATCACTTAACTTTAATTTTACGAATTTATTAGTATCTCTTCAATATTGAATGATTTTATCACAACTACCATTACCATTGCGGTCCATATTTTAATATTTTTATTTATTTTAAAAATATCCTGATACTTTATAAACACCGTGTAATATCAGTTATTTTTCTCTCTATTATTGTTTAAAATAAAACAAAACATTAGATTTTATTTGGATTTGTGCAGTCAAAATAATAATCACCTAGTAATTTGAGAATAATTATAGATATTTACAGGGCCGTTGAGAGCCATGGCGGGCCCCAAGGCAAAAACACTAATAAGGGTCCTTTATATAACTAACTAGGGTTGGCAGATTTGCGGAAAATAGCGGGACATTTGTATAAAAATCAAGTCCTTTTTGTGTTAAATTTCAAAAAAAAAGGTCCTTCCTATTGTGGCGATCTTAAAAAAAAGTCTCAGATGGTATAATCGGCCTAAAATACCTTGTTGCTAGACTTTTCCGCTACCCTGTATGTATAGTATCAGTAAAAAACCAATAATATTGTAATACAGTCCCATTCATCACCCTACAATTTCAAATAATTATATATGCATTGGTTTCAAAGAAAATTTCTTGCTGTGAGACTTTTTCACTACCATGTATCGTGATTTTAAAAATCGATTGTTTTATGTTATGTTAATTCAAAATGCATTTATTGAAAAATCCTGTGTGGTTTTAATAGTATTTATATTTATTAATAAAGCAATAAAAGTTATGTACATTGGCCTGTTTAAATCCAGTTATTTCATTAACATAATATAGAAGTATCATTTTTAAATTTGGCCTTTCTTGTTAAACTCACAGATTTAAAATAGACTTTAAATTAAGTGAATATGCTAATTGTAGGGTTAGCAAAGAGTTGTTTAGATTCTCACACCTTAAATTAGACATATTATTTAAATTAATATTCGTTTATAACATGTACAACAAAATTATTATTTATTAGTAATTAAAGGCAATAAATGTAATAATTATTAACCAAATTTGTATTGTTATTAGCCCACAACAAATACCTATATTCCACTGGTTAATATAAATATAATCGAATTTAATAACTCACATAGTTAAACAATGAATGACCTAAATAATTCAACTCTAAAACAATTCCAATGGTTTGTTTGGAAAATGGCCAGTACTTTGTAAAATAATCGTTTATTGATTTCTTTTTAGTTTCAGATCATTGATCTGTAAAGCCTCTACGTTTATTTTATTTTTTTTTTTTAAGAAATATGCTTTTCAGTTTGGTCTAAAAGGATGCACTGAAGTTACTATATCAACGTACAACAACTTCAAAGTTTTATAAAATTTTCAATAAAATTCTTTCAGTCACTCTTTTAAACGAAATAATATTAAAAAAAAGGATGTGGAGAAATACCAGTTAATCAGTTTTGAAAAAGCAGGTTCTCAGCGCAATTGTACAGTTTCAGAATACAAATAAAGCAGTAATCAAATTAGTTAAAGAAAATAAAGGATAGAAGGCCACACAACAGACAATAGTTGCAATAATGTTAGGAACTGAAATTAGAACACCTCCATTATTTTGTTTGGAGTCGGAGTATTTATATGGACACTATATAAATTGAATAATAAAACCTTTGTTAGTCCATCGCAAGATCCCTCTCTCAAGACATCTTTATTGTTATTACAATGCAGACCAGCATGTAACAGTCTCTAGCTGAACATGTAGGAGGAGGAAGAGGAGGAGGATATTGCAATGAATAGGGCGAGGACAAATAAATTTGAAACATGCTTGGAACATTTACGCCACAACTCTAATAAGTTAACTAGTGTCTCTATTATATATCAGAATACAGATAAAAATCTATAGTTAATCGTTAAAAAATATTTTTAATTTAATTCTTACGCCTTTAAAACCTTTAAAATTAACATTTTTTAAATTTGAGAATGAAAAAAAAGGAAATTAAGCATATCTATAAATATGCTTAATTTCCTATTTTGCTATTTTTTATAATCTTATGATATTTTTAATTTTAACATGCCTATACTTATGCGTACAATTAATATGATAATTTGGGCAAGATATGAAGTTTCTGTGTCTCAAATTTATAATATTATATATAATATTATGCCAGTAACAATGTATGCCACATATTTATGGCTGAAGGACTTCTCGTTAGTCACAACCTTATTATTTATGAGCCAGGATAAAGGTTGGATGGGTGATTTTTTTGACAGCAGGTACACAAGTTTGTGTTTTGAAAACATTGAAATATTCTATCATTTTGAGACAGTTGGTGATTATCTATAAATGATATGTAAATCGAATATTGTTAAGACCAAAGCAGATCACTAACGAGATACTCATCAACAACTACAAATATTTAACGTTCTAGTCTGATCTAATGTAGTAGTTGTGTATAATTATTATTGGCATTAAGGTAACAATGGCGTCCTGTCTTATCGAAATATATAAGTAACTAATATGTTATCCAAATCCTGTGTAAACTTTGGAATATCCAGCATGCAACTGAAATAAAATATAAAGAATGTATGGCTAGAAAATGAACACTAAAAACAGACGTCTAGCTAACCCATTTAACTTTTACAATGGCAAGAGAAGAATACCTAATAAGTCACACTTAATGGAGCACATTTAAAACGTGCAAGCGATACAAAATATCTGTGCATCAGCCCCGTTAGATGCTGAATTTTCAAAAACGAATCTCTACCCATATAGGACTTTAAATTAAATTCAGCTAAATTCACTGATTGATTGATTGATTGATGTTAGAAAGTATTAATGGAAAATAAACTGCTAAAAGATGTATTTTAAATTAATAGTTACTTCAGTGGAAGAAACTCCTACGCGTTTGTATTAAAACATTTCATTATTAGAAAAAATAATATTATTAAAGTTTTAACAAAAATACTTCAGTGATATTTGTACATACACACACAGTGTAATCGTAAATTTTCCTTTCGAATCAGATAAATTACTGAGGCCCTTTCTTAACCCCATTTTTTTAAACTTTTTATCATGTTTTCTCTTAATACCGATTAATATTCCAGGCTATATTGTCATCAACTGTAGCTTTAATCTGGATTATTTTGTGATTTATTCTCGATTACCAAAAATATGTTTGTTACACCTCAAAATTGTATCAATACAAATCATAAATTTAACTGGCATTCTCAATTATATGACTTTATTTTGAATCTAGGGCAACTTGATAATTATCTGAACTATCTAAATCGGCTTACAGCGACCCTACTCTCAAAAATACTAAACGGAATTCAAACTAAACTGCTTGAACGTGATTAAACCAGCCTGAACAGTTCATCTTATCCTTTAATCTATCAGCATTTGTCCCTACGCACCAATACTCAGAGTTACCTAAAAGTTAAACTGCCGATGTACAAGACTCGTGTTACTGCCCAATTTCGTATAACTAGTAAAATATATTTGCGATTGACTTTCAAGCGTAACATTTATGTTGGAGAAATTTGCACGATTTGTAAAGAGATATTGCAATATACTTTTTTTAATTACCTTTTTCTTTAGTTATGCAAAACTTTAGTATGTTTAGAATATTGAAATAAGAGTTATAATAGAATTGTTATATTTAAAGGAAATTCTGATATTATTAAAATATGTAGAAAGAGCTGCCATATCAATGGAAATTTATTGCGGCTATTGCCTTATTATGTTGTGTGTTTACATAGTAAAAAAGAATATATAAACAATACCGTCGAACCGTGGTTACCGAAAACAAAACAAAAATGACAGCTATCCGCAAACTAGAACAAAGTTAAAGAACAGCATGTTTCAACATAACAGGAGCCATGAAAACCACAACGACCAGAGGCATGGAAGTTATTCTTAGTCTCACTACCCTTAATATTTACATATAAGAAGGTTATTCTGATGACAATGATACGCCTCTGCTTGGTTGAAATAGAACCTGATGTAGGATCTGGTGCACTCTGCAGGGGGTGCGAACAAGAAGATGAGGCCATCGAGCATATCCTCTACGATTATTAGAAGATTTGTGTTCGGTGAGCATAGGCTAATACCTGCCGATATAACAAAAGCATCTCTTAGCGATGTTGTCAACTACATTAAATCTATAGGCTGGCTCACGAGCTAAGAGGTGCCTATCTACTTGGGAGGATGCACAATGGACCTCTCCCGTTACTACCTTAGCGGTATAACGTCGGGGGAGATCGCCGTTTTTCTCAAGCTCTTGGGCTTCTCTCGTCTCTTTTTAATAATAAAGCAATGTCCACCTCTCCATTTTTACTCTTCGCCTAGCATGTAATTTACCAATTCGTTAGGTCTCATTTTCTCCATGTTAAAATCTAGGACTGACCTTTCGTTGCTCCATCGGAAAATGGTGTGCTCGGGATCGTCCACCTCTTCGTTGCAATAGACATACCACGTATCTAGGACCTTACCAATCCTGTGCTTTTATGATCTAAAACATCCATGTCCGCTAAGAAATTGGGTTAAATAATAATCTAACTCTTTGAAACGGCAGTCCAGCCATGCTGTCACATCGGGTATAGGAGTCTTTGGCCACTGTGCTACTCTTTCCAGTTCTGCCCATCTTCGCTTCCACGTTTCAAGTGTCAGTTCTCTCTATCTCTCTCACACACTCTCTCTCACACACACTCTCTTTCTCTCTCTTTCTCTCTGACTGCCCTTTCCTATACGGGTGCCGTATACAGGATCACTGATATATCTACGTCCAATAGCATATTCTTTTTCCCATTATTCTAGGGCCTCTCGTATTCGGTAATAGTCTAGCTAGGGCCGCTGTATGTCTTTTACCTTTCTCGCAAGTTTTTCCCACGTGTTCACTAAATACGAGCTTATCTTCGAGCCACACGCCCAGATATTTCACGTGTTTGCTGGGGGGTCACCACCGTGTCTCTGATATTGAAAACGATATCCCTTCTCTTCCTTGGTTCCTTCAGGATTATCGCTTCCGTCTTCTCCGCCGCAATATCCAGTCCCTGAGTTTCAATCCAGTGACTTATGTCTGTTATTGCCTCCTCCACTTTTTTAATTAGGTCGTCTTTTCTGTCTGCTCGTACTATAAGCGCGAGGTCGTCTACATACGCCACTGTGGAACGTCCTTCAGGCATGTTAATCTCAAGGACATCATTGTAGACCACGTTCCATAATAAGGGGCTCAACACTGATCTCTGTGGAACTTCTTGTTGCATACCGAACTGTTTATTTCCAACGAAAAGTGATTTTTCCCTGAAGTATTCCCCGGTTATATTTAGTAGGTAGTCACTTAGGCTCATCTTCGTGAGCGCCTTCAGAATCCTGCTTCATTTGTCGGTGTTAAACGCGTTCTTAATATCTATAAAGATCACCGCCCCCAGATTCATTCAGGGCAAGTTGCCTCTCTGGGAAGTCAACAATCGCTTGGATTGTTGACTTCTCTTCTCTGAATCTGAACTGTCTATCTGATAGACCTTGGTTTGCAATCTCTTCTTCGCCAGGTGTTCTAGGAATTTGCCTATGTCTATTAGACATATCGGTCTATATTTTCTTTTCCCAGTACTTGTGCCACCCTTAGAAATCAAAACTACCTTTGCCTTTTTCCATCTTGTAGAGAAATTTTGTGTCTTGAGGAACTGGTTGACCATATTTAGTACTAGACTTATTCTTCGATAACGATTTTAATGGCTTATGGTAGGAGACCATCTGGGCTTGGCACCTTTCCTATTTTAAGCTTTACCACAGCGCTCTTAAGCTCCTCCATGCTAAAGGGGGGTGGTTCTACACACCGTATCTTACCAGAAGTTGGGTTGTCTCTCGTTGGGGGAAAATTTTTTTTGGCCTTTTTCACCATCGTAGCTTCTGGTAGCTCATACGGTTCCAACATATGCTTGAACTTGTCCGTGACTATACGGTACCCGTTTCCCCAATGGTCATTTTCCAGGTCGTCGCAGTCAGATTTGGACTTCTTAATGCTACTTCGTAGGTTCCTTCCTGATCCTTTATATTCCAGTTCTAAGTCTTTAATGGCTTTCTCCTGTAATTTTACTACTACCCTTCATCACTTCACTTTGTATAGTAATTTACAAAAAAAAAAAAATATGGAGTGTCGAGTAAAAAAAATTCGAAACGAGATTATACAATATCCTAGATAACATTTGGTATTGATATTTCATTTTCCCCTGATATTATCCTACTTGATGTTTCCAGAAATTTAAGATGGTAGTAGAGCAGCCTTCTGGCACCATTTGAGAGTTAGTCAACATATGCTAGATTCATTTTTCTTTAGCGGTTACTCGTTTGACCGCATCCTTCACTGTTGAACTGCAAGTAAATTTGAAAGATATCCAAAACGCATAGTCTTCTCTACTAAATAACAACTGGAATCTGTTGCATTTGCTTTTTTTTGACAGCAGATTTATCGTACCTAATATTCTGATCATTCTATTTTGGTTTAATTTGATCCTTGTACTAGGATTTTAAAATAAAACTCAGGTCGTTAATCAACATCTCTGCTTTACAACTAATTTATTTTTAAACAGACGTCGAATCACGTTTAGCATGCATTAAACGAATGCGACATATATCTTGAACTTCGTACAATTTAACGGTTTTCCCAGTAGTTTTCTTGAAAAGTGAGGATTTGTTGTCTTATCATCAGAAACTCAATTTTTAAAGTACGAAAGTAATCCCATATGAAAACATTTCTATGCATGAATGTAGTAGATTGTGACTCGAATTTTCTTTTATTTCTTTATTTTCTTCACTTTTTTCATTTAATATAATACTTTCCTTTACTACTTTCAGTAAAATATAAAATTTTGATAATACTTAAATAATTAGTACCTAATTTAAGAAAAGGTGTCAAATATACATATATCATAAACCGATAACATTTAAAAATCATGAATATGTTTTGCCTTTTCTGTGCTTATATTTCCGCCTGAATTACAAAATTTAATGGTGTATATTAATTTGGATTTTCTGAAACAGATCCTGCAATGTAATTAATCCTTTATTTTTTTCATATTTAAAGCATTAATTTAAGGATTTATTTGATTAAGTTGTTTTTAATATATAAGTATATTTTATCCTGCTCAAGAACTTGCTAAAAAATGTTTAATAGGCACTCTGCTGTTATTTTTCTTTCCTATTGTTGCATTTTGGAATCGATTTTGTTTTCCCCAAGGGCTAATACTAGTTTAGTTTTGTCTATTACCTCTTTTATTTGTATATCAATATTTTTGATCCGTTTTATTTTTTCTATTTGATTTTCTCTATTTATTTACTTTTAGATATCTTTTGAAAGTATCTTTTACAAAAATACTGCCAAAATAATAAAAGAATGAAAGTTAGTTCTGAACCATACTTATTATTTAATATTGTAAATGAAAAAATAAGTAAAACTAAAAAATATTGCAAAAAATTCAGTAAAGAAAACTAGTAATTATGATTGGATAATAATATAAAATAAATCTAAACTTTTAACTAAAAACGCACGTCCTACTGTCATTTGCATACCAAAAGGGTACAAATAGGCACAACTTTTACGTAATGTCCCCTGTAGGGTATACAAAGCCATCTAGATTCAGCTGACTAAAGATTTTACTATTACATGGTGTTGCAATTGGTCCCTTTAGAGACAAATCCACTGAAAGGATCAAATCAATACTGACATACTGTGTTTTCGTGGCAAATAGTCGAAGATCAAATTTAGAATAAATTCTATACCGGTATTACTTTATATTTTTTGAGAACGCAAATTAAAAAAAATTATATAAATATAAAGAAAATTTGATTTAAGCAAAATTTGAAGGTATATATTTAAAAAAATTAAACACAAATATCAACCAGATGAATTCTTAACCGTGCCATCCTTTATCGCAATAATTTGAATTATTTCTCAAAATTTAGGTTAATACAGGCATAAATAACAAAATAATGTGCCAGTATTGTTCTAATAAATGACGCAAATCACTACCACAATTAATTTGTGTCACTTTTTCAGAAACACACTTAAACATGTGCTGATATAGTAATGTCACGCTAGCATAAGGCCATCTCTCAAATACTAAGGTATTTATCTTTAGTTTAAATTATAAAGTGAAATTTTCTGATTTCGAATTTATAGTTAACTCATAACTTCTTTTTTGAGTTATGCCACTATAGAACCCAATGAATTTCCATAGAATTTATATTTACTCTATTTTCGGATCAATGTGGATAATAAACGGAGTACTTGAATATACTAAATGAATTTGGATACATATCAATGATAAACAAACCTACTAGACAAAAAACATTTTCCTTAAACCAAAAAAATATGAGTCGATTGATATGACCATCCCAATAATATTTAAATCAAACATTACTGATCATGATTCAATTATTCTGCAAGTCGTTTTTGAGGATGAAAGAAAAAAATCAATTATCACAAAATATAAAGAATTCATGGATTACCCTAAACTTATAGAATTATTTAAGAACAATTCGTGGGACTCTATTTTCACACTAGAGGACCCAAATATTGCAGCAAAAAAATTATGTACACGAAAAAACACTAGCTTTGCACCATGGCTCACAAATAGCCTATTAAAGTTAATTAATAAAAAGAATAAAATATATAAAAAAAGACGATGGTACATCCTGAAAATATTTTATTAAAAGACGAATATACGTCATTCAGAAATAAACTTACAAATGAATTAAAGAGAAATAAACAAAATTATTATAAATAACAACTTGAAAAAAATAAAAATAATTCAAAATATTTGTGGAACACGGTACAAGGACTTTGCGGAAGGAAAACTAAAAAATGTAATATTGAAAAAATGATTAACTATACTGGAGTTTTAATGAACTATTAACATGCAGATAGCTAACGAATTTAATAAACAATTTGTCAACTTCGGGAAAACACTTGCAGAAAAAATTGAAACAGACGCTAAGTATAAATCAAACACTTTATCTAACTACAAACACCTACAAATTCTAAGGAAATATTTAATCTCATTAATGTTTTAAAAAATAATAAATCTTCAGGAATTGACGAAATTAAATCAGAGCTTTTAAAAAAGTATCCTATCATATCTCAAATCCATTACCTTACATAATAAATAAAAATAATGATAAGGGAATATGGCCAGATGTATTCAAAAGCTCTATTGTAGTACCTGTTTATAAAAATGGAGATAAAACATCTGTTGGTAATCATAGACCAATATCATTGATTAGTCATCTGGCTAAAGTTTTTGAAAAACTTATAAAAAATATTCATAAATAGATACAATCTTTTGTCAAATAAACAATATGGATTCAAAGAAAAGACCTCAACTGTGGACGCTATTTTAAATTTAACAAAAAATATATACAAATCGCTTATGGCTATTTATAGATTTAAGTAAGGCTTTTGATACGGTAAGTCATCCGTTGTTAATCCAAACCCTAGAAGATGTGGGGATCAGGGGAAACGTTCTAACTCTTTTTAAAAGTTATCTATGCACAAGAAACCAAGTGGTAAGAGTAGGGGATAACATAAGTGAAGAGGCATCTATTAAATATGGTGTACCACAGGGCACAGTCCTAGGGCCTATTTTGTTTAATCTGTATGTGAATGAGCTGTTTCGCTTAGATACAACTGGTGAAATCATAGGATACGCAGATGATACTGCCATTTTTTATGAAGCAGACACTTGGCAACAACTCAAAGCAAAAGTAGACACCGACATTAAGGCAATAAAAAAATGGTTTGACCATAAGCTCTTAACAATGAATTTAAATAAGACCAAATGTTTACCTTTTAGTTGTAACGCGAGCGGTATAACAGACTTTCAACAAATTAACATTGAAATTAATGGAAAAAATTTTGGCATTAAATCGGTTGTCGAAATGAAATATTTGGGGATATATTTGGATTGTCACTTAAGGTGGGATAGACATATTAATCAGGTAGTAAAAAAATTGCAGCAAATTATTTACACTTTTAAACATCTGAGTTCTTACCTATTAAATATCTAAAACAACTTTATCTCGCTCTTGTTGAAAGCCACCTTAGGTATGGAATTCCGATATGGAGCGCACCTGCACGTACCTATATAAATACCATTGAAACTATCCAAAAACGAATTATAAAAATAATCGTGTAGATATCCGACTGATGAATTCTATAAAATATCGGATATAATGGATTTTAGACAACTGTTCCATTACAATACCTGCATTAAATACCATTCTAGTGATGATAAAGCACCTAATCCAGATCATCAGTACTACACCAGGCATCGAGAATTACTTAAACACCCATTGGTAAAGAAATCATTCTCACAGAAAGCCTATTTAAACATTGCTACTAAAATATACTATCCCTAAAACTACCAAAATGACATAACACCCAAGTACATTCAAAAAACACTTAAGAACATTTTTACAAAAGACTCCAAGATCCTTTTTTAATACCTTAATAGATGAACTATATAAAAAAATTTAATTGAATCCATTTTTAGCACTCTTTTACTAAATATACAGTGAGTACCATAAGTCTTACCCCCCTATCTAACTCGTTACTGGAGTCTTGTTAGGAAAATTGCCGAGGCAGGTCGATTTTTGATTTCTACAATGTACATTTTTGTATGAATAGTTTACCCTTAATTTCATCCCTTACTGGAGGGGAGCAACCCTTTCGAAAAATTTAAATGGCATGGGGTGGTGAGTGTTAGCTCATTTAGGGTTTTATTCTCTATTCAACCGTGTAAAAAAAATTGAAATTTGCTTCATTAATTCTCGACTAATTGTTGTTTCAGAATAACGGAAATTAACGTAGCGCACTCATCCTTTTTGCCATTAGAAGGTCACTGTTAGTATAGTTGCGTTCCTATTTTGTGAGGTTTTGTTATTTTTAAACATTAATAAATCAACATGTAATGATGCAAATTTCAAAATTTTTTTGCACGGTTGAATAGAGAATAAAACCCCCTTTCAAATGAGCTATCACTCACCACCCCATGCCATTTAAATTTTTCGAAAGGGTTTTTACCCTCCAGTAAGGGATGAAATTAAGGGTTAACTAATCATGCAAAAATGTACATTGTAGAAATTAAAAATCGACCTGTCTCGGCGATTTTCCTAACAAGACCCCAGAAACGAGTTAGTTAGGGGGGGGTGAGACTTAAGATGCTCACTGTATATTATATTTTATTATTTATTGTATACTTATTCTAGTGATTAGTGTAAATTTTAAATTGTAAATCTAATTTTAGCTATTATTATTATTGTTATTATTTTTTATTTTTATTAATTACTAATATTTTTAAATTTAAATTTTTAATCATATTTTCTATTATCGAAACAAGTTCATCAGTACTTATCGATACTCTAACTTTATTTATATTTTGTATACACGTATTTTCTTTTTTCTTTATTTTATTGTATTCCATTTATAAATAAAGTTTTTATTATTATTATTATTATTATTATTATTATTATTATTATTATTAATTTATTATAAAAAAATAATGTTCGAAAACCACCTTTTTATCATAGAAATATTTCCATTTAACCTGTATGAAATAAAGAAATAACATAATAATTAACCCATAAATTTACATCGTGAACCATACATTCTCGTTGTGTGACATTACAAAAAATATGGCGTATCTTTTGGTGAAATCGTCAATTCTCTTGACGTATTTCCAGTTCGAAATTGAAAGCACAAAAACACTTTGCAATTAACTTTATCAACAAAAAGCATCCGATTCATAACCCAGTTTATCATTCAATGCGCACTACGGATCCTTCTATTCGGGAAATTTATGACCTACGGCAGGTTTTGTACTGCTCATTAGAAAGTGTTGGTAAACAAATATGGATTGCAAAAAGTATCATGAAGTCTTATTTGGAAAATGTGTTTACCTTGTTCCCGTCAAGATTATCATGATTCTAAAACAAATTTAGGTTGGTTAAACTAGATAACTGTCATTATAAATTTCAGTTTTGTCGAGAAAATGTTGCAGCTAGACTATAGAGTAAAAATCGCAAACTTTTCACGAAACACCTTGATGTATTAAAAAAATAAGTTCAAACTATTTCAGAATATTTTTTAATAAAATTTACAAGTGATAGTTAATATATATTCTCGAGATTATATGATTAATTTAAAACTTAATAACCCAAGTAAGATGAATAAGTCTAGCAATAAAGTTAAATCTTCAAAAATTTCATTATTCATAAAATTAAATTAAATTTTTAATTAGTTTCAGAAACACTTCTTCTATATTATTTTTAATTTATTTTAATCATCATAGTATTATGTACTAAATAAGTATTCAGTTATTAAATTTTTAAAGTCTCTGCCTGCCGGATCCAAGGGTCCCGGGTTCGAATCCCACTGTTGGCAGCAATTTTTTCATTTAATTTATTTATTTAAAATTTATTCTGATGCCTTAGTAGGATTCCCCACTTGACCATTCACTGTTGGGTTCTAATTAACAGTGCTGTTCCTAAAGTGGCACTGAGAAACAGTAACAAAGCCTACTCAGAGGTTAATAATCTTAGTAGTTAATGCCGATGACACCAAATTAAAAAAAAAATACTTAGAATAATTGATGAAAAGTTTTATTATTGTAAATTTTAAAAGTTATTTTTATATTTCTGAAGAACTGTACTTTTATAGACATCCGAAAAATAAATTGTGCAGTAAAAAGGGCTTGAAAGTTCATACTAATTTACTACATCGGCCATGATATGCCAAAACATAGCGGAACTGTATTACCATTGATTAGGATTATATTATGGCGTAGACTGTTTCCAATAATCTCCTTCTCTGCTTGTCTTGAGTCATTTATAGTAGAACTGATGGTTTGATGCTTCTAATAAACACTAAAAATCATTTACATTGTAAAAGGAACGTTGATTATTAATACTAGGTTTCACAAGTTGCAAAGTAGCAACCTTGCTCAGAAAACCATTCAATTGATAACTCCATTGTTTACACATTACACACCTACTTGCACGGCATAACTGCCTAGAGCTTGATAAAATGTAATTCACATCTTAGGTTGTAGTAGGAAGAACGAATCGTTATATCTATCTCAGTCGGTGAACCAACTGATGCAATATACGAGGTGCAGTTGAATGCGAACCGATTTGTGTGAGATTACTGATGATCTATCGGCAAATTGGATAGCGATTTATATTAGTGTGCCATCCCTATCAATGTTATATCAAACCTTCTAAAAGCTTCGTGACGCTGCAAATTTTATTACGTCAGAACTTGTAACTGTCTATAAATGTTTATCGTTTACATGTGCGATAGAGATCAATATATTGCAAGGTATTACTGCTTCGAGCTTTTAGTTAACTTGCGATAGGGGGCGGCGCTTGTTTGTTATTCATTATATTTACTTAGATTTTAAATTTAATTATTAGGGAATAAATGGATTGATTCTTATTGATTATAATTGTTTGACGCTCAGGGATGAGCTAGCCTGATGTATTACTGAAATTTGTTAGAAGTATTTCCAACAAATTTTTTTTCGTCTTAAAAATACGTCAAATAAACAAATAATTTTTATAACTTGGCAACAGATTTTGACAACGCTTTTAAAGAGTTTAATGGTTACGAAAGTTTTTGTAGTTGAATTGAATGTATGTTTTGTCGTAATAAAAAATAAAAATAGATCATCAAAGAGGACAATATATGTAAATAACTTCATAATAGTAAGAGGTTATTAAACATTATAAAGAATTATACTTCTACTAATAATAATTTGATTTTTGAACAAAATTCTTGTTAAAGAGAGCGAAGCAAAGGTAATAAAGGTTAGAAAGAAAACCAAATTATTAACTAAATAGATTATTAATTAATTAAAAATTTCAAACAAAAGTAAAACATGAAAATCATCTTATAATAGAATAACAAAGAAACCAATTAACTCCTCAAATTAACTTAAGTACACCCAATTTATTGACCAGAAAGTAAAATTGTTTTTGCTAATAAATTTCGGATCCTTTTGACGTTATTAGCTGTATATTTTATTTCGTAACTTAAGGAAACCTACAAAAAAGTACTTTATAAAAATAAAGCCACTTAATTTAATTTTCTTTGTCAATAAGTAATTCACCTTTTGAGGCTAATGAAGGCGAACTTGATTGGGTTTTATGATTCCAGAATTTTACTCTTTCGATAATTAATGTAGTGTAATAGAAACGAAAGTTTAGCTTTCGTGTTAGAGTAAATCATGTGACGATCCTGTATAAGAAGTCCCTCGAAATTCTTCATACATGCGTCGTACTGCGAGAGAAAACATTCTAGTTACTCTCTCGAATATTCGAGGTAGACGGGCAGCGAAAGTAGCATAGACATAACGGCAGCAACAGTGTAAATACAGACGAGACGGCGTGACAGCTTGTAGAGAAAAATCCAGGATCTAAAATTAACTTTTCCTACGACCACTTAGGAAAGTGACACATATCACACTATATAGTCCTATGGAAAGTGACACATATCACACTATATAGTCCTATGGAAAGTGTCCTATATCACACGCGTATGACTAAGAATTTACTTTCCACCCAAGTGAGAATATGTTACTTTCCGCAGTAGTTGTCAAAAAATGTCAAACGCCTAATTTCTATTTTGATCTATGTAATGTCCATATTAATACTAAAATCGATATGATTGTTAAATTATTGAAATTGTTTTAAATTAGATCCTAGATATTTATCTTTAACAATTATTATTAAAATAATTTTAAAATAACTAAGATTATGTTTGCTCTTTAATTTGGGTAAATACATAACTGATTAGATCATTCAATTGACGTAAGGCCCATTAGCTCAGTTGGTTTAGACGCCGAACTTATCAACTTTGCCATTTTTTGACCGCGTTCAATCTATGGTTCAAATCCTGGCGGAGCCGAATTTTTTTTTTGTTTTTTTTTTATTTTTTATTAGTTTTTTTTGTTTAGAAAATATGAAAATTGAATAAATACGATTATTGTTGATTATTTTTTTAAATACATTTTAATTAATATAGTAATAATAACCTTGGTTTTACATTTTTTTGATATTATTTTGTAAGCTAATTTCTATTTTGATCTATGTAATATCCATATTAATACTAAAATCGATATGATTGTTAAATTATTGAAATTGTTGTAAATTAGATCCTAGATATTTATCTTTAACAATTATTATTAAAATAATTTTAAAATAATGTTTGCTCTTTATTTTGGTTAAATACATAACCGATTAGATCATTCAATTGACACAAGGGCTGTTAGCTCAGCTGGTTAGGACGTTGAACTTATCAATTTTGCCATTTTTCGACCGCGTTCAATCTATGGTTCAAATCCTGTCGGGGCAGAATTTTTTTTTTGTTTTTTTTTATTTTTTTTAATTTTTTTTTTATTTTTTTTATTTTTTTTTGTTTAGAAAATATGAAAATTGAATAAATACGATTATTGTTGATTATTTTTTTAAATACATTTTAATTATTATAGTAATAATAACCTTGGTTTTACATTTTTTTGATGACATTATTTTGTGGTCGTAGGAAAAATATTGTACATCACTTGTGTGAAAAGTGATTTTCCACACTCGTGTGATAGTCGCACTCGGCTTGCGCCTCGTGCGACTATATTTCCCACTCGTGTGAAAAATGTCACTTTCCACACTCGTAATGTAATATACTATATTTATGTGTTTTTACATTTCGTGTTAATAGGATTATTTACCGGTTAGATTTAGAATTACATGCTAGGTATATTACTTTTAGTATCTTATGAAAATGTGTAGAATAAACTTTTTTAACACTAATTCAGTATATACTTTCAAAGTATATTCTAGGCAAGTTTTAAGAACATTCTAAATAAGACATACAAAAAAGAAATTGATTCAATCAGTTGTGTTTTATTAACTATTTTCAATGCCTAAATTAAATTTTTGTATCTAAAATTACGGCATTCATGTTCCTGGCATCCTCATTAAAGAAGTAAAGAAAAATATTCGAGAACATCAGAGTGTAAATGAATTTATTAAAAGTAAGCAAACGCTGATAGTTCTTTAAAACCATCAACCTAATTTTGGTAGAAAAATAGTGGAAAATGAGTTTAACATTTTTTCGTATATTAATTTATTTTAGGTCTGATAAAATGGCTAACCCATTTGGATGTGTTTTGAAATATTACGTAAAAAAAATATAATTACAAGCAATATTGTTATTCTATGACTTAAAATTTATTTTTCTGGAAATATGTAGGAAAAAGTACAATATACAACGTGTCCCAGAAAAAAGTGGCATAATTTTAACCACGTATTTAGCGCATCAAAACAAACAACTTTTGTCAAATACAAATTTTGAAAATTTACCATTTTTGTTTAATATTTGTAAACCCTAAAATAACCCTAATGAGCTGTCTGTGATAAAAGAAATAATTGAAATAAAATCTAGCAAAGTTTTTAATACATGATTCACAATGTTATACATTTTTTGCTACACGCCCGACGATTATTTTTAACCGACTTCAAAAAAGGAGGAGGTTATCAATTCGTCGCGATATTTTTTTTTTTTTTTTATGTATGTTCAGCGATTATTCATTAACACGGTGTCCGATTTCAATGATTCTTTTTTTGTTAGAAAGGGGATACTGTAGGGGTGGTCCCATATAAATTTTGTCAAAACCTAATGATTGGATCCATGAGAAAATTTTCAAATTCTTCATTTTTTATTATGTTTAGCGATAATGCTTTACCACCTTGTCCGATTTATAAGATTCTTTTTTTGTTAGTAAGGGGGTACCTCAGGGGTGGTCCCATATAAATTTGGTTAAGATGTGGCATCTGCACGTTTTTGAAGTCGGTTTTTTTAAATTTTTAATTTGTAATACTTGTTAATTTTAGTTGTGTACATGTCGACTAATAGCTTGCGGTTCGGTTTATTTTGCTTCTTAAAATGCCGATTTTTACCAATAGTGAATAACATGGTGTTAGTTTAGAACGAGTAATTTTCATAGGCGTGTTCGATTGTACTTAGAATATAAAGGAGGACATTTTGAACATTTGTTATAAACTTGTGAAATAATTTGTGCATTTTTTAAAATAAAAATGCTATAAAAGATTTTTTGGTAAGTCAAAAATTCTTAATTTCTTGATGTGCAAAGATTAACAAAACATTTGTTTACATATTTAGTTTTATAACAGAACCTAATTTTATTGCACATAATATACCATCACAGTGGAAATAATCTGGACCAGTAAACTGTATTTTAATCTAATTAACAAAATTAATACGAAAAATAAGAAAGTGTATTAATTACGCCTGGTATTATGAAATCTAAAAATGTGACGTTTTGTAACCAAGGCTACAACTAAAAAGTTAGGGGTTACATTCGACTTAAAAGACACGAATTTCAAAAAAACTTTTGCACTATTAGAAAGTAAAGAAGTCATATATCATAACAATTAAAAAAAAATTGGAGATTATCCACGATTAAGCGAGAAATTTAATATTAAAATCTCAAAAATTGCACATTTTTAATCAAATATTTTGACTTATGTGTACAGGGTTGCCAAGTATTTTAATATGTAAGAAGATATAATTAATTTGTAAACTCATAAATTATTATACTTTTATGATTTGTTTATTTAAATAAAAATAATAGAATTTTGTGATAAAATACCAGAATCTGTATCAAACATCGCTCCTCGACCCCTAACACAGATCAAAGAATAATATCTATTCATATCAGCTCATACAATTGTTTATAAAATTAAACAGCAATCCTTTGTAAGTTTTTATAACTTACTGACATTTCACATGACATTTTTGAGTAATTTCTAAAAATACAATGTTACAAAATCATTTTATTTGACTCATTCAACATAAAATTTTACTCTAAATTCTCTGCTACCCGGTCATTCTGTTAATACCCAGACTACTTAGTTTTTTAAATATTGCGGGTAACGGCCGAAATAGTAACAAGTAATAAAAAATTAATCTTGGCAACCCCGGTCATTTTCCAGAAAAGAAATGTCAAATATTAAAATTTTAAAGTTTTAAGTTAAGTTTAATGAAAGACTCGTTTTCTTATTTTTAAAAAGTATTTAATTAAAATATATTATTGATTTATACTTTTTTTCGTATTTCCAAACCTAAAGTGAGTAAAAATCATACTTAATATCATTTAAATCAAAAAGTAAAGTGAAAATGGTCAAACAGTGTAAACCTTTTCTAATTAAAATTTTATAATTCTTCTTTAAAAAGCTACATTAAACAAAATTGTTGCTGCCTTGTGTATTTTTTATTTATCTAATATTTACTTATTCATATTTCTCGATTAACCTCAGTGGCGGGTAACTAAAACCAATTAAAATTTTTGAAAAAAAAATTTATAATTTAGAAATAAACTCATTTGACAAAAGTTGTTTGTTTTGATGCGCTAAATACGTGGTTAAAATTATGGCACTTTTTTCTGAGACACTCTGCATATTATGTCAAAGACGGTTTTGAAATATTAACTATTGTCTCATTTTTTTTACCTTTTCTGGCAAATATTCTGCAAATTTCTGCAAAAAAATAAAAATTTTCGTCTATTATATTACTCACTTTACTTGATGTTTCCGTCAATATTCGATATAAGAGTATCCGTATCCTCCAATCTAATATAGAATATAAAAAAAAATACGTAAAACTCCGGACAAAAGGATATCTTACACCTTTAATGGATTTTCCACTCCGATAGAATTTCTTCAAAATTTAATATGCTTTTGGGGGAGTCAAAATAGGCATTTTTTCCATTGTACAATTCTTGTGACTATACAGGGTGATACGAGTAAATTAATTGACTTGATAAAAAATATCATATTTTTTTTTTTTTTTTTAATATTATGTTGAATGTTTTTGTATTTCTTTCCTTTTTCTTCTTTTGAATATGCATCTTGCCAAATTTTAAACATAATTTAGATTTAGCAATAAAATCTGAATTTGTAGTTTTAATATTTTTATTAGTCCACGAAACAGTAGCCTTTTTTGCTAGTAAATCCACTCATTGTTAGTAATACCTACATGAGATTTTATCCACGCCAACGAAATTTCTTTATTTTGTTCCAAACATTGGTAGTTAAGCTTAAGAATTTTTAAGGCTATATAGTTAGTAGGACTGGTAATGTTCCATTTTGCAAAATATTTTACTGCACTCTTACTATCAGTAAATATAACATACTTAGATTTATTTTCTTGAAGACATACGTTAAAAGCTTCCTTTATAACAATAAGTTGACATTGTACTGGAAAGTTTAAATGAAATTTCATAATTTTTGTTAGGATACAAAATTGCAAATCCTAATTGATTCCCAATTTTAGATCCGTCCGTATATATGTTTGCAAATATATTAAATTTTTATTAAATCTTCTTTAAATGCGTTTTTAATCACTAGAGGGTTTTCATTCAGTTTTTATAATTTCAGCAATAAGGTAATAAAGATTTCTAACTCCAGTTACTACAATGACTGTAATGCCGAAGACGCTCTACTGATTTTAATAAATTCATTTTCATTGATGGTTAGATTATTTTACATTGAAGCTACAGAATTTTTTTTTATAAGTACTTGATTCTAAGCACAATAAAAAGTAAAGAATTAAAAGAAAAGGCACAATAAAAGGAAATATTAAATTCAGGGAGGAGTACACTCAAAATTTGTGTCAAAGGATTCTTCTCAAGAATAAACGGCTTTTTACTTTCGGATATATTTGATAAAACGGTTAAATTCTGCTTTTTTGTTTAATGTCTGCTTTCAAATGATTTTAAAGTTATTAAAACATAAATAATTTACAGGTTGTTGAATCCTCTTCACTCGATGATAGGATTTTTTTTTTAAGTTTCTTGATCTCGTATTACATTCATGAGTATCTGAATGTAATTCAAAATTATTATTACCTCGGATATATACTAAATATTGGTTAAATTAAATATTGATAGCAGGGTAGATTATATTTTTTAAAAAGTAGTTTACAGTATTCTCTATTCGCACTAGTCTCTTCTGTATCTTGAAAATTATTTCACAATCAGTCAAATTTCCCCGAAGTTAATTTCAGTAATGTTAATAAATATAAAGATTGCTGCAATAAAATTTGAGTGCTCTATGAAACATGATCAACTTAATGAGTTTTCTTATTTAAAATACTATTTTCCAGTAGTACACTTCAAGAAATTTAACAGTTTCCCTATTAGATATGTTTAGTTTTTTATAAATTTATGTCTAGAGAATTAGAACTACACCAAATCTAGTATCATCCAGAGAATTCTTATAAATATCTAGGATTTAGGTGTAAAAATCAATGTTAACAATTTATTCATTAAATCGCTTTTACTATTAACATGGTGATTACATAGATAATTTTTCTAGGTTTTTAGAGGATGTCATCGGCATTTTGACCTCCCAACTTCTTTGTGTTATAAAATTGTGGGTATACAGGAAAGAGGTCATTTTGAACATCTAATAAATTAAATTATTATATTTTAAGGTTAAATGTTCTAATTTAATAATAAATCTGATTTTGATATTTTTGCAAACGTAAAATTCACATTGAAAAATTTTAACAAGCAAGTGACTGTATCGTTTAAACCAAACATTTTACAAACAAATTTGGACCAGAATAAAATTAAAAGAATTAACGTTAATATTTTTTAAATTCGTGAAAATTTATAACACAAGAAACTTTACCAGGGCCTTATCGAGCCTAAATATAATATCATGTAGAGCTCGCGCAGGCTTACAGTGATCTCGCGCCTCTTTCGTTCCGACCACCGACGGAAAATCCGTTTTCCAGTTTCTCCCATCCACGGCCGCACATCTAGTGCAGTTCGCGCTACTTTTCATTACCTTCGAAACGCGGAAATCATCGTCGATATTTAAAAATTACAAAATTTCCACAACCCATTTTTGCGCCTAAAATAAAATTCATAACAAAAAATATAAAAAGGTAAGATAAAGTTTTATTAAAAAAATAAAAATAACTTAATAAGGGATATTTTTATGTTTCAAAAGTATTTTTAATTTAAGGATTTAATTAATTTTTTTATTTCTTTCGAACCTTTGTTTATATTTATTGATTTATTGTTATTATTTAAATTCACATTTATTTTAGAAAATTGCAAGTAATGTAATGTTATTCTTTAGAAAAATAATCATAATGTTCCTAATAAATCCAATTTAATGACAGTACTAGATTATCGATCAGGTATTTTACTAAGATTATGACGAGAATAATATAAAAAAACTGTATTGTAAATTTAACAGTTTTTACTTTTATGACAAGCGCAGAGATGAGAAAAATCCATAAAGTATAATCCCAAATGATAGAAGTTATTTCTTTCCGAAACTTTCACAACAAAGTCATAAATTTTAATTGTAAAGTGATCCTGGCAAAATTTTAAAACTGAAAATATGAATACCCTAATTATTATTTTTAATCAATATTAACTAAAATTATCATTATTTAATCTATTTATATGAATTAGATTCAAAATGTAATTGAATAGTTTTTTTTATTAATTCGTACCAAAATCCATTAATTTAAGTGCATTTAAAAATATATTTAAATTTGCTTGTTTTCGGATCAAACCACTTTTAAAACCTTTTAAAATTCTTTGGTCTTTGCCAAGAATCATTTCATTGTTTTACAATAATTTCTAGGTCATTTGTCACATAGATTGGAAAAGTTGTAGTACATATATTTCTTATTTTATTTGCTAACATATTTTCTGTTTCTGCTTGTCTGCAGCTTCAATTTGCAACACTGGTTTTACACTTTTACTCGAGGGAAATAAGTTTTTTATCATTTAGTGAATTCGCAGGCATATCTGTTGTTCCTTAATAGCTTTTCTCTTTTCTAACATCGACGTTATCTAGGAGTTGCAGTTCAAGACATTATTTTGTTTTTCATTTTAATGCTGAAACGGAAATAAGCTATTTGGCAACATATTCGACACATAGAATATATATATATACACACAGGGTGATCTGATAATCGATTGACAACGCTGTTGTTTATCTCATGAGATACAGGGTATTAAAATTGTTAAATTCAAACTGAAAATTTGCCATAAATCAAGCTCGGTCCTTTATGAAAGTATCATTTTTACAAAAACTAAATTTTGAAAAATGTATCCAGTGGCTCACTATACAGAGTTGGTGCCAATTTTTATGCACGTAGAGAAAATATTTTTCCTACGACCACTTATATCACACGCGTATAAATAAGAATTTACTTTCCACCCGAGTGAGAATATGTTACTTTCCGCAGTAGTTGTCACAAAATGTCAAACACCTAATTTCTATTTTTGAAAGAGTAAACCAAATTTGGTAGATTTTCACACTTTTATTTTAAAAATAAAAATTAAAAAAAAAACACTAACATGACATATGTTTCGAAGTACAACTTCTTCTTCAAATTTCACATTTGGAAAAAGTTAAAATTAAAACTAGTAATTAAAAAAAAGTTAATCAGAATCATCGCTGACAATGATTTAAAAAAATTGTGATGCTTTTGTGGAATGAAATTATAATTTATAATAATCACACTTGGAGTAACATGTTCCACACTGAGGTGAACGCACCTCCTCTTTTGACATTTGACAGGTCAACGTCTTTAAGTGTCGCTTGTCACCACTGTCATAAGGACACGATAAATAACATTAATAAAAATGAATTTTTAAAGCAATTTAAATCTGAAAATATTACTAATGATAACTATGATTTAGCAAGTTGTGAATATCCTGAAATGTCTAATTTTGGGAGTGAGGATGACTAAGAACTTGTTGGATATGTTGGTTTACGAAAAAAAAAAAAATGCTTATAGACCTCTACTTAAAATTTGAAATAGGAAACCAATTTATGATTTTATTATTCTTGAAATGACAGTAGAAAGACGAAAAACTAAAGAATAGCAAAACATTTCTATCGCCTTGGTGTATTTTAAGTTTTTATTAAAAATGTTTTTAATTGCAAACTATAGGTTGTGGAAATTTACCTATTTAAAAAAGGTTGTGTTAGTGGATAGCAGAGTACCGAAGGGTACTATAATAACAAGGATTATCATGTGATTAGTTATAATGGTGTAATGGTTGACCCTCTGAAGGTCTTTTGGGTGTTGACCAACAGCACTTACTTAGGTAACTATAGTTGCATAGTTTTTATTTTGAATGCTCTTGTTTATTACTATTTGTATTTTACGAGGTGATTTACATTTCGTTTTTGGTGGAGACGCTTGCGATCTTGCAACTCTTCCTATGCGTTTACTATTATATTTTTTAACAAAAAATATTTTTTGGTCAAGTATACTTGTATCACATCTACCATAACCCATTCATAAATATTGTTTACACGCCAACATTAAACATCAGATAAGGTTGAAAATGGCGTCGTTGTTAACATTACTGATACTATTGCCATGGGCGTATCATTAACAGGAAAATGGTACAGAAATAAAATAATTCAGTTAAAATTTTTGTTTATAAATAGTATAATAAAAAATGTAACATTTTAAAAATATGTTTACATAATCTTTATATATTATAAAATGAAAAAATTGGTTTTGTACTTTAAAAAAATTAATAATACAGCACGGAAAAGCTGCAGAAATGTTATATTTTAAATTAATTTACATATCAATTTTACCAAAAAATTAATAATAAACAACATGATAATTATATATGAAAAATATAATATTGCTAATACACTATTAATTTACAGAAAACTATACAATTTTCTGGGAAAGGTTTCAAGAAGTATTATGTTTGAGGTATAAGATACTTAGATGTATTGGAAAGAATTCATCTATATTTCCTGAAAAGAGTGCTTTTAGTTTTTATCAATACTTGTGATGCTATAATTCGTTTAAAGACTGGAGAGTAAAGTATACAATTAATAATTTAATATTTTTAAAATGTTCCTTAACTGGATACAACAAATAATGACAATGCATATTCATGGCTATGCAATGCTTTGTTTTGAACATCAATTGCGTTCGAACAACTCTACAAATATGAAGTATAACTGGATAGTACATATGAAATTAATATTGATTTTGTTCATATATGGAACAATTTAAATAAACTTTATTTTACTTCATATAGAAAAGATTTGTTCAAATGTTTTACACATTTACATGATTTGGACGTTAGTATAGCGTCTCGTTATCCTTTTATTAATTTATAAAATTATTTTCCTACTTCTTGTGAACCAAGTACATAGTTGCTTTTAAAATGACCTATCTAAGTTACCTATACTCTTTTTCAAGTGTGTACGTACAATCACTTTAGAATTAAAATTTTATTAAATTGTATTGGATATGTTATTCATTATAGATTATACTGTGTGCAATTCACATGAAAAAGAAACTGTTTATATCCTTTTGATTGTCCGATTTATACATCAATGAAACAAAATATGAAAATGTAAATCCATTGCTGCATTACATAATATAATAATTTTTTGTATAAATATTTTCTTTTGTTTAGCACAGCACTACTTATGTTTCGGAAAACTTTTTTTCTTCGGGTGCAGTCAAAATTTATTAAAACATGGGGACGATTACAAACAATTTAAAAAAAAAATAAAATAACAGAAACCCCATCTTTCTATTTCAGCGTGTGAATGTGTATTCGTATTTTAAAATAAAATCGTAGGATGGTGGCTCATTGTATATCTACAAATCAAGATTTTTGCACTGGAAAGTTCTGTAATTATACACTCTACCGCTCACTAAATTATTTCCACTTGTATTATGTAATATACATCCTGCAACCTTTGTTTAGAAATACACTATTAACTATTATTATTATCACTTCCAATATTTGGCTTCGTAACAGCATTGATTTTCATTTATACGTCATGTATCTTTAACCTCTGTACTATATTAGAGTCCTGTGGTTTAACCACTAAATTGTATAGCCATTAATGCTTCACTTTGGCTATAAAGTTACATTAATGCAGTTCAAAGCAAAATGTACACAATTAATGACATGGTAAAAGGGCGAATATGATATTGATGTAACTAACATTTTTGCATGGACCAGTCGCAAAAAAATTTAATTAAATTATTACAGCCTTTTTTGGTTTAAAACAATTGAGGATGGTCATCGTTTCAAAGGAAGCAAGATATTTTTAGGAATAATCAAAATCAGAAATGTACTGCAGTTTTCTAAAATTTTGATAATTAAAAGGAATAAAAAAGAAATTAAGAATGTGGTGACAGCGTCCACTACGAAAGGAATCTTAGAAAGAAATTGAAATAAATGTACGTTTAAAGGAACCCTGATTAATTAAGGTTATTATTTAGAAATACTTATTTCGCCAATTAATGTGGTAATTTTGGTGAATAAAAATTATCATTTAACGAATAACCATGCAATTTAAAACGCTATAAGGCCTAAGACTGATTTAATTCGAATTAAATTTTTGAAGAGTATATTAACAATACCATGATAAATATTGATGATTGATTGTTTCAATATTGCGCGGCTTGATAAGGCCTCTAGTGCGGGAGGACTATATTTTTATAAGAAGACTGAAAATGTGTGTGTACACCAAAGGTGAGATATAATTATGCATTCCTATCAATCTTTTTCTTATTATTCGAAAGAAAATTAAAATTTTATAGCCGTCAAAAAAATCTTCTCAGAAAACTTTTCAAAGAATCAACTGAATAATATGGATGCTAAGTAATTTAAAGGTAACTTAAAAGTAAAGAAATAATAATAGTTTTTTGCAATAAGAGTGGACATGGACAACACTCGAGTTGTACAGTATATTTTGTCTACGACCCACTAACGAAAATCTACAAATTAAAAAATATTTTAGGTTATTAAGACAAAATAACTAATTTTAAAATAAATGTATGAGTTTTACTGATTTTTAAAATAAAATAAACATGAAAAAAAAGTTAGTCCTCTGCCGAGATTCGATCTCCAGCTTTTCACGTGAAAGTCAAGCGCTCTGTCCACGCGCCTACTGCCACTTTTACGATTTTAGTTTTAATACTCGTAATTAAACTAGTTTGATTAATTTTTTTTTTAATATGGTCCATATAAAAATAAAAATGTTATTATTTACGATTATATTTATTATTATTTATTGTTATATATATTATTATATTTATCGATTCTACACAAAAATAATTCATTTTAATGTATATTTAATCTCAATAACTAAAAAATTTGACAGGATTGTAACTTTATTTATCTACTCCTATTAATTTATATATTAATTATTCAAGTGCTTTTGAGCAATTAATAGTATCAATAAACAAATAGCGTGAGTTATAATAGTTATTTTAACTCACGCTGGGCTTCTACGATAATTCGGTATATAAATAGTGTGCGCAGTAAATTCTTGGAAATTTTAATGTCGATAAATGTTCTATTGGCGTAAAATGTTAGAAAGATTTTTTAACAACTGGAAAGGAATAAATAATAATTAAAAGATTTTAAAATTATTAAATTGTCAACGCCTCTCAGTAGGCGGAACACTCAATTATTACATTGAGCAGAGTAATGTCATTTGAAATTTTAACAAGATAATTTTGACGTTTTCAAATCAATTTCTAATAATAGTGCTAAAAAAAAGATGAATTTAGATAGTGAAGATAAGTTATTATGTATTTTTCCAGAAATAAGAGAGATAATAATGCAATACAGAATTTATTACCAGAAAAATCAAAAAACAAGTATAAAGGTGTATACTAAAATTGTCAAGATTAGTGTAACTCGTTTACAGAAAATGTACTTTTGGCATATTTTAATGAACTTAGCAATAAATATAAAGCAAGTCTCTATGGACTTTCTACTACTTGTAAGAAGCACACTCAACATAAATAATGGAATTAATATAGAGAATTATTCAAAATTACGTGCGTTTCTTAAACGTCAATCAGAGAAACATATAGCTGAAAAGGCAAAAACATTTATGCCAGAACAACTTAATAATTTCATAAATGAAGCTCCTCATGAGAAATATCTGGCGACAAAGGTAATAGCTTTTACAAAGATTCAAACGTTTTTATCATCTAGTCAATTATATATTTCTTTCTCGATACTTCTATCGTAGTATTTATTGTTATAGTCGTAGATAAAGTATAGTATTCAACTTGCGGTAATGGTCATAACTCACTTGTTGAATTACAGCACTCGCCTGCGGCTCGTGCTGCAAACTTCATCTGCGTGAGTTATGACCTGCATTACCGCTCGTTAAATAATATACTATTAAAATTTTTAAAATATTAGTAGTTGGGTGTCCCAAATATGAACTGTGATTGGAGAATTTAATTTGTTTTCAGTGTTCTCACTACCTTGAATGGATATGAAATATATTCGTTCAATTAAACGCAGTGACATACTTTTTTGTTTTGTAGTCTGTGCGTAGATAAGCTAATATCCATGTCGGTGTAAAAAAAGTTATTTATATTTCATAAAATAATATTTGTGATAATTTCACAATTTTAATACTTCATCTTCTGGCACACCTACTAGGCAAAATAATATTGTGTATAAGGAAAAATGATTTTTAATTTAGGTATTTTTATGATTAAAGAGACTTCTAAAAAGTTTCATGTCAATTTTATTCCCTTGGATGATTATGTATTTAAGAAAAACCGCGGTTCACGTAATTCAAGGCCCAAGAAATTACAAAATAATTAAAAAGACGAAAAGAAAGTTCTGTAGCATTAACCAAAAGTGAAAATTATTATTAATATGGGATGAAAATACTCCGATAAGCTTTTTAAAAAGATTTTTGCTGCGTAGGAATTAGCTTGGCGAGGAGGTAAAACAGCAAATTGTAAGGGGAACAATTAAAGAGTCATAAAATATTAGAGATTTATCGAAGCATTTATAAAAACGCTGTTTTTAATAAAAGATCCTGCAATTACATAGTTTTTATGGTAGTTTTAGAAATACACTATTAAAAGCGACTTACTGATTAAATTTTATTACATTTGACAGTTATTTAAATCTAATTTAAAAAGTAAACTTTGTAAAAAAATAAATAACTGTAAACAAACAAGTAAATAATAAATTAACCGGTGAGCTTTGCGATTCACGATTTCATGATTAAAAATCTGATGTGTCCAACACATGACTTTCCTATCTAGTTATTACAGGCTTTTTCCGGTTATTTTGTACAACCTATTGCAGCACCTCCATAAATGTTTAGAGGATAAAATAAATATATACATTTTCCACATACATCTACCTCGAAACATTTTTCTATAGATAATCATTGAAAATGAAAATACTGAAAAATTTAAATCTAGCACTTTTCCTACAATTTTTCCATTACGGTCCATTTTAGAAAAATCATGTATAAACAAAAATTATAGAGATCGATATCGCAAACAACTTTTATTTCAACAATTTTCATAAAAATCAGAATTTTGCACATTTTGTCAAATTTCTCGAATACAGACCATTTCAGGAAATTTTGACATAAAACAAAAATTATAGATAATAATATTAGAAATAACTTATATTTGAACAATTTTTTCTCCAAACATAAATAACAGATATATTCCATAAAATATAAAAACGGCCCCCCATAAAGTACCCCCCCCCCCAGATGTTCCGACTTTGTCCAAAATCTAGCACATTATTTGAAAAAAATAATTATTTTAACGTCTTGTATATGCTGTGTAAATGTAAAACACATGTCAGTATGTAAAGAATGTATCTCAGAGTTGTTCTTAAATATACTCTGGATATCCAGAAACTAGTGTTTACAGTTTTATATTTTCAATATCTAGATACACCAAAACTTTTTCAATTTCATGTCGAAGTATCGAATTATATTTCTGAAGTTTTCTGAGCCCAGGTATAAAAAGAGTCGTAGATATAAACCTTTTCCATAATATAGAGCATAAAAATAATTAAAACAATCTACAAATTTTGTTGAAAATGAAGAAGAAAATTTCAAAGCCATTTTTCAAAAAATGCTACGATTGACCGTTTGCCTCTGAGAAACAATTATTTATTTTGCTAATACCACAACAGGCATTGAATTATTTATATTAAAAGAAAAATTGCAGGAATAAAATAGGATATTGTTTATCGTGTGACGAAATAACTCGCGAACATCAACTCGGCTTTGCCTCAGTTGGTAAATTATTCTCTCGTTTTAAAAAAATATTTTCGACAAGTAAAATACTATACTTTTTCTACGCACTTCATTGGGCTATATACTCAAATAAAACAAAAAGAAACATAAACAAATGCTATATTTTAAATTAGACACAAAATAGTTATTATTAATAATTATTAGCTAGCAAAATATTATAGGTAAGAGGGAGATGACGAAAGTGAATTTTATGGGATCTTCTCTCATTAATGACAGAAATAAAGTTTTCGCTAGAAGTATCTTGTATCAAAAACAAATATTCGTAAGGAGTCGTAGACAAAATTATTTTCAACACTTTAGTTTTGATTACTGTTATTATTTTGTGACAGACGGCTTTGAGATTTCCTTGTTTTTCTTCTTAAGCTCACATCCTGGTCAATTTAAATTTGCAATTAATTTCGTTTTTAAATTGAATAATGCCTGGTCACTGAATTATACCATGGCTTTTCCTTTGAATTTTTGGGAGTTTAAGACAATGTATAGGGGACATAATTCCACATACTTGTCATCCCAATGGATTCAAAATAGTAGTATTATTTTTAAACGTCATGTTATTATTATCATTAACACAAGCAATTTTATCTATCTCATCGTTTAATGTCATCTGTCAAATTGGATTAAGAGTGGTCTCTAGATATTTTTGAGTCCCAATATTAGATATTTTTAAAACCATCCTTGTAGATATCTCTTATATATAAAAATTAGGAAGTGTAATTTCTATGTATTAAGATATAAACGTTATTTTCTAAACGACCAATACAAAAAGTAACGGAGTAGTCATTATAGCATCATTTTAAACAAACTTTTAATATTCAAGTTATTATGTACAGTTCAAAATTGCAGTTTCAACACCCTATACTTATAATACTCTGAACTTCTTTGAAAATGTTCACTAGTTTTTCGATTAAAGATAAGAGCTCTTGGTTTTGCCATTTGAGGCAAACCAGTGTTCCAGATACTCGTTAACTGGCTTCATCAATCTTTTAAGTTCTTTTTATGCAATGGACCTTAAACGATTAAAGGCGACAGACACTTTTGCGAACTTTTCTCGGCCTTTGTTTTGCGTCCATTCGGTATTGCCTTTTCTAGAAAGGAAAATAAAACAATATCGACGTATTGAACGAAATCGTGTTATAATACTGAAGAGTACTTGGGACAGTAAATGTGGAAAAATATTCTTTTTATCTTTATATCCATAGAAAATATTATCAAGGTTAAGAGTATATGGGCAGAGATGTTATAAATAATATATTGCAACCGTTTTTATAAATTTGGAAGCATATTGAAAAATATTTAAAAGCATTATTGGGTTATTTGTGTTTCTGACAAGATCTCTGTTGCTTTCAAAAAATATGATATTGGTAGATATAATACAAGAAAAATATACCTTAATAGTAGCGATTCACCTTAATTCTATATAGCGTGCATCAAAATAACTATTTTATTTAATAGTATATTAAAATAAAGTTTCAGAAGACCACAACGTGTTTTCTATACTATTTTCTACTACTAGTTTATTTTATGAATTAGTAAAATTCAAATTCTTTGTGTTAATTATTTTAAAAACGGTTATTTTATTTTAATAACCTAAAACCAGTTTTTCATATTTAGTCATAGAAAAAAATAATATACTGTACAAGAATGGGTTATCTGTATTGCTTTCTCAGACATATCCACTCTTGTTACACAATGCTAATTTGTGCAACAAAAGTGGATATGATGGGCATATCTCAAGACCTGAATAACTTTAGACATTGATGAAAAACTTCCAGAACAATGACACCTAAACCCCTTATAAATAGGTATGTCCTTTTTATGGTATTAAATTCCTTGATGAATTTAGAGTGTCATTTTCAAAAATTACTTTCCACCTATAAAAGTCTTCAATGAAAGCAAAATATATTTTTTTTTAACTACAGTATCATGAATTTCTCTATAATGCAGCAATAACGTTTTTTTGTCCGAAAAATAATTACACAATGCACATTTATATTTTTTCAACACAAATTGTGTAGGATCCTGTTGCATTGTGTCTTTAAATGCACAGTCAAATTTGTTCTATATTGGAACTTTCTAGGACACTGTTCACACAAAAATTGATAGTTTTTATCTTTTTTTGAAAAGCTTGAAAACTTTTTTGTGTCACTTGTAGTCTTTTCATGTGTTGGCTTAAATTTGACGAAACTATTTTTTTTTACACAAATCACAAGGTTTTTTTATACATGTGTTACGGTTTTAAAATTGGCAAAGTATTTTATATAAAGAAAGCATAAAATCAATGAAATATTAAAGGTAATTTAATAATTATAATATTCTAAAACTAGTCCTTATGATTTAATTCAGAAAGAAATATCAAACAATTTAACTCGAAACAAAATCTGATGTTTGTTTACCTTTTAAAATCAGAACTAGAGGTTTATTTAGCTAAATAACAATAAGACTATGTTGATCCTATTTATTATCTATACGTTTTAACACTTTACTTACCTGGTTCCAAAACAATTATAAAACACTAGGCACATTTTGTTTTAATAATTTATTTTGATAACCTAAAATTAATTTGTTTATGTTAGACTATAAATTAATATTTGACCTATTGACATATTTCTAGTTTCATGAAATATTCTCTTCTTTTCTTCTTTTGCCAATGATTACCAACCTATATACCTTCCTTTTCATCACACTAAAGTGTTCTGTGAATGGCTTTTTGGACATGACCAGTTTGAACTTTGAACTTAACCTCTTTTATCTTAGCTTTCTTTTGGAGCACATGGCTCTTGGATTTATTTTCGAATTTCGGATTTTCTTAGCTAAAAATAAAGAGAACACTATTAGATCCTTGAATCATTGTCAACAGAGGGTGAATTACCTATATTGTGGATTTTTATATTAGGATCGACAACCTCCTTAAGGCCACACGACAACTTGAGGTAAGTAGAATCATCCCCGGATAAACTTTGCTTTATATAACTCATGTCATTTCCTTTTTTTTGTAAGCCTTTTTCTTCTTATCTTATTTATTTCGTTAAATATCAGAATACTAAGTACACATCCTGCATGGTAGATATACATTTCATACTTCGCATTACCTTCTCCCGCTTTTCGCATGTGCTAGGTGCTTGCTTACCACCCATAAGGTAGAGACGACACCACCACTGCTATAGACATTAGCTATATATTTATGACACCTGCTTTGCCATCACAATCACTCCTAGGGCTCACACAGAAGGTTTTCGCCAACCATCCCATCACGATTAACAAGTAAGTTCGTTCCATTATAAGAATAGGACTGCAAATCCTTAGAATAGTTTGGTTACCCTCCTGGTTGGATAAAAAGAAATTAAAGAATAGTCACTGTTTATTAGACATAATAATAATAGATCTTTCTGTTCGCAAGATAAACTTATATGTATATAACTTACCTGTAAACGCCAAGGGGTACCACTCGGTCGTACAACATATTTCAATTGTAGAATTTGACTATTAAAAGTCCGATTTAACAGAATTATAAGATTCAATTCAACTCTCCCATAATTGTCAAATATTAGTGCTTCAATTGAGCTAGCCGGAACCAAAAATAACATCCATTTCTTTGGCCACTGTAAACCATTCTATATCCAGGTGGAAATCGTAATACATGTCCATGAGGATATGTCTTCTTCCGTATATAAATAAAGTCCACAGATCGTTAAAGATTCTGCATCTATAATAATTCTAACGCCAATAATTATTCAACGTAATATAAAATATTGTATATTTTCTTTGACGGTTCATAGAAAAAACTATTATTATTTTATTTCGTTCCTCTTTAGTCTTGTGATAAGAAGACAAGTTCTAGAATTTCAGTGCATTTCATTGTATCCAAGTACCAAAAGTTTTGAGGAGGGTCCTTAATATAATAAAAAAAAAATATTGTTCCAGTTAGATGATATTTTGATAAATTTACACTATTGTCACGCTTAGTGGTTAGGGGGTGGTAATTATTCTTTTTAATGTAATTAGGGGTCCTCGCTTGGCTTGAGAGGTAAAAATAGATAATCACCCACTTCCGCTAAGCGCGCTCTAGCCGATGTTAATCTCAAAAGGCTCAGATTAACTTCTTGGTTTAGAAGGAATCTGCGCCACTTAAGATGAACCTCGGGTGACTTAAATTACCGTATAGAGAACTAAACTAGTTATAAACACCATGTACAAAAAATCAACAAACACTTTATTAAATATCGTAATCAAAAGACGCAAAAGATATAATAAAGAATCGATATAATAATATTAAAATTTGGGGTCCTTACCTCATTGTCCTGGAGCAGTCACAATTTTTATTTTTTACTTTATTTTATTTTCAGAAATATTTATAAGTATTTATTTTATGCTTTATATTTTATTAACCACAATTAATTGTTTTGCGATCGTTGACGACCACCCTTTTTTGCCGTCTCGCAAAACTCTCAATGACCCCCTAAAATAAACCGACTAGGTTCGATTTCGCAAGACTTCCAAAATCGTCGAGTCAGCACAAAGTTCATTAGTTTTTAACTTAATTGTTATGAAACTATGAAATGCATTCTCTACGATTTAAAAGTATTTCGAAATCGACCTACTATTCAGAAATAATTTAACATACAGGATGTTAAATTATTTACTGAGCCGAATGAAAATAAATTAATTCCAATTAAGGAATAATTGTGACACTATCCAATATTTTAAGTGAGGGAATCTTTTAATTTGCTTTTTGGAGCAGCGGAAAGTGTTTACTTTCCAATTAGTTTACTTAATCATAATTAAAGTGCAATCTTCTATTTTAAATTAGGTGCGTAATTGTATTTTATTTAGTTGGAAATGGCGTTAAGCAAGGTGATAAAAAATATAGTTGGCAGGAGGCATTAATAAATTAACTTTGTTTTAAGAGAAACATAATTATATTACAGTTAGATACAATAATTATTAAAACTAAATTTTAGAGCAAGTCTAGGCAATTAAATTATAAGAAATTAAACATTGACTTGCACGTACTAAGAGTATAATTGGATTACGAAAATATATTTGGAAATAAAATACAATCATAAATATTCTTAAAGCCATGCGTCACAATAATATGAGCGGTCGTTTCTCTTTTGACAGCAACTCCTTCTTTAGCTAATACCTAACCAGGTATTGAATTAAATCAAAAGAAAGAGGCAAAGATAGAAAATATTTTCAACACTCTACCTTTGATTTTGCTTACTACGTTCAGTCATGTGTTAATTTTTATAAATTTTAATTTGTAACGCCTTTTAGGAGGACGGCTTTGACGATGAGTTTGTTGAGCTAAAAACGTTCAGCCTAATTATTAATAAAAAAAAATTATTTTTTTTACACACTCATGTACTTATTCCACTTACATTTAACTATTTTTTTGTTCTTAGGCCTTAGATTGTGTGGCATAGGTTAAAGTAGGATAGAATTAAAGACTCTGTTGTTTCAGCATGAAAAAAAAAATTCAACAAGCTATCTTGAATACCAAAACCCCATCCCCATAATTCATCCAATTTAACCCCGTGCAAGTGCTCTGCTGATGTAGCAGCAGTACTATAAGGTATCAAAATCAATGAATGGAGTTGAGAAAACAAAGCAGTTTAAAATTACAGTTTATTTTTGGGCTCCCGTTTTGTAACTTAACAATTAAAATAATTCAAATACAATTTTAGGGATACTGTTAACAAAAAAACATCTTTAGAATAAAATCAAAATCAATTGGCGCCAAGCCTTGTCAATTTTACAGTCGCCTTGTCTTAAAATCACAAGTCTCTTCTCATTAAAAGAATATTATATATAGGGTCCTTGCATCTTTAAATACTGTATGACCAGAGTGGCCCACCCGCCACTATCTCTCCTGGTATTTGAGAAAATGTGCAGTTTTCTATACTCATGATACCCAAAGTGGAGCATAAAGCGAGCTCAAATAGAAGATTATGTAGAGTAGGGTTGTTATTTATATAAAGCGATTCCAGATTTTCCAGAGTTCCGATTTCTTCAAGTAGAAATGCCAAATTATTTTCACCTGCACTTAAAAACACCAGATTCGTAAGATGATCAATGGCCCTTGACAATAAGCTTCTGAAGATCTTTTAGATAGCCAACTTCTTGCGGTAGCTGCTCCAGGCGATTTTCTTCTAAACCTAAAACTCTCAGTTTGCGCAAATTGCCAATACTTGGTGATATATTATTTGATAGAACCAATACCTGAAAATTTGTTAAATAAATATTGCAATGACAAACATTAGTTTTTTAATATACAAGAACCACATCAAAAGGAATTATCCAATACCTCTAAACTGCAGGCATTGTATATCATCTGGCAGCTTGCTAAGCTGGTTTGATCCTAGATATAGCTCTACCATATTTGTCCGTGTTCCAACGTCTAAGGGTAGAGAAGTCAATTGATTTTTTGTCATGTTGAGTTTTGTCAAATGTTTGGCTCTTGAAAATGTTCCATAAGGTATTTTGTCTATCTGGTTGAGTCGTCATTGGCAAACTGAGAGGGCCCTAAGAACTCTTGTTACAGAAAAATTAAAATTTTTTGCTTCCACACTCTATATTAAAAAAGTTTGCATTTGCATTGCTTAAAAATCTATAATATTAAGAGTAATTCAGATAAGATAGTATTATTGCTTACCACCAGATGGATATGCTGAAAAATTATTTCTTGACGATGTGATACTTGTTAGTTCACTTAAACTTGATAGCAGTCCTTCTGGCAGTTGTTGAAATTGCATTGCTTTCAACATTGAATTCGTCCATGTGTTTACAGTTGCTCAAAGATGGAGGTATCTGTGTTAACTTATTGTACCTACCAAAAAAAAAAATATGTCTAAGACTGTTTTTTAACATCAATGAAATTTTTTTGGATTAATGTTTAAATTCACTTAAGAGGGTATCACATACACTTTTATAGGCGTGACAATTTTAAAACTTCATGAACTGAGGATTATATCAGAAAATGTCTAAAACCGTTTCTAGGTTATGAAGAGGAAACTTAATAAAATACTGTACTTATCCCCTATGTACCACCTACCTTAACATTCAAAAATAAATAGCAACCCCAGCTTCCCTAATTATTGCCATACTTCATGAAAAAGGTAGTAAAAAATGCTTTTTTAAGGATGTTATAGCCTATACCAAGTTGGTTCAACAGTACATAATGATCAACCCTTTATTAGTCATGAATGGGTCGATCAGGCCCCATGGTGTATAATTTTTATTTTTTGGACATACAGTAATAAAAATTTGGCAAGATACCTCTATCAAAATAAAAAACAAGCCTTTATGAAAGGGGTTTCTTGTAGATTAAAAAATCTAACAGGAAAAGGATATCGTTTATTAATAATTCACATTGGAAGCACCGATGGATTTTTGCCAGAAGGTTTACTAATGTTCAAGTCAAATAAACCAAAAGACTACCATGAAAAAATGGGTGGCCATTTGTTTGAAAATTGGTTTCAAAACATTATAAAAAAATTTCATCTTACTTTTACTTCACACTATAGTCCACAATCAAATAGTGTTTGCTGTTCTGTTATCAGGGCTGCTGTCTTGGCTGTTGAACTGGCAAGAAAGTTATCTTTCGATGTGACGAGGTATTTCATCCATCTCAAGGTCACTACATTATTAATAGATACTTCTTCCAAAGCTTGATGACATTCTGGTACTAACCAAAAGTAAAACAGTAACTAATGTAATATTGCATCATGTGTTAACCTTAATTTTTGACACAAAAATTTTTCATGTATAAATTACATTCGTCTACTAATGGAAGATAGCAGTTTATGAATCGATCATCCTATAAACTTGAGTGCGTTCGCAGAATGTCTCCGAATTTTGAAATGAATGATGTAGAAAGCGAACGAATCCACAAACTGGCAGAAACTGAAGAGTTCAAACAAGCGGATGGAAATGACGGTCATAGATCATAATTTTGGTTTTCGCACATTTCGGCTCAGAAAGCGAAATACACGAAATTTCACTTTTAGTAAATCAGAATAATATGGAATATTAGTGCCTTAAAATGCTTATGTGTGCGAGTGTGGAAATAGTATATTTAATATTTTAAAGGATATTGTATTTTATTTTTTATTACCGGATTATATTATACTTATAAACAATATAAAGTTAAAAATATGAGATCTTATATTTTAGGAGATTTTAATAAATCACTACAGATTTTGTAATGAACAAATATTTAAATCTGCAATGTATGAAATATTTTTTTTTTTATTTATATGATACTATGGGCCGATCTTTTCACCTTTGAGTAAAGTTATATGTATGTTTGCATGCCAGATTAACAAACAATTGCCCTATAGTTTAATCAGTAAGTAGTTACTTTCTACTTTACTCAGAGGTGAAAAAACTGGCCCTTAACCTATTAAATGTATGTTTCTATTGATAAAGACATAAATTTTATGCTTTTGTTTTTTTTCCGTTTTAGAATTCTCTTAAGTTAAAGAATTATCGCTGAACATACATAAAAAATTAAGTTTGAGGATTTTCTCATGGACCCAATTATTAGATTTTGACCAAATTTATACGGGACCACCGCTGAAGTATCCCCTTTCTAACAAAAATTTACTGTATTTGTTTTTCTAACAAACTTAAAAATAAGAAAATTTAATCGTTTAATGAAAAAATTTGGCATGGTTTATTGCTCTATGAATTGTCTAATACTGATATTTAGCCGTTTCTACAACAAAAAATCAGTGATCATGATTTATTTTACTTGTTTTTTATGGTGGATACCGAACAACAAATTTTGAGGATTTAAAGGTAAAAAAAAATTTTTAGTGTCAGCGGACCCAAAATTGTTATGTATACTGTGTTTCAAATTGTCTAGAAACTTTCTGTAAAATTTCAATAATAACATCCACCGTTCGAGTGTCGGTGTATATTACCAAAACTTATTTTCAGATAATTATGACGTTTCGGATTTCGATTTGCGAGCTACGATATTTTAAATTCACAATTTTCATTCCATTTAAATATTTACGACCCATCATAACATAATATCTAGTAATCCAAGTAAATTTTGGGCATTTATAAATAGTAAGAAATCACAATCCAAATCCCCTCAAATAATGTCTTATGACAACTAAAAACAGTCATATATTACCTCTAGTCCGTTTATTGCTAATTCAAATTCAAGTACTCAATGTTCCGTTCCTTAATGTCAACAGTTTTACCGAAAAAGAGGTATATGGAGCTCTAAAGCCTATTAAACCATAAAATATAACTGGTTCCAGACGATATTCCAGCTTTTATTTTAAAGGATTGTACCTTTCAACTTGCTCCTCCGTTAGCCACCCTCATAAATATATGCCTCAGGACATCAACAGTTCCAGATATTTGGAAGACCTCAAAAGTATGTCCAGACCAATATCCATAATATGCAATTTCTCCAAAATATTTGAAATTTTATTGGAAAAAACTTTATATCATTATGTTAGTAAAATGCTATCAGTCAATCAACATGGGTTTATGGAAGGTCACTCAACAGTCACCAATCTGGTTACCGTCACACAATACATTGCTGAATCTATTGATGAGCGCGCCCAGACTGATGTCATATACACAGATTTCTCAAAGGCATTTGACAGACGGTATTCTTCTTGAAAAACTTACAGGGTTTGGGTTGTCGCCCCCTTTGATAAATCTCTTTCAGTGCTATTTAGTAAATCGTACTCAGTTTGTGCAGCTTAATGGGTTTAAGTCTGTCAAATTTGCAACAACATCTGGAATTCCTTAGGGGTCCATTCTGGGCCCGTTACTATTTAATATTTTCATCAATGATATTTCGAGTGTAATTAAAGAGTGGTTTTTACTGTATGCAGTTGATTTAAAATTATACAAGCATGTGACAAGTATTGGCGACTGTGAACAACTTCACATAAACTTAAATCTAGTGGTTGAATGGTGTAATAATAATAAACTTGAACTTAACCCAATTAAATGTAAAGTTATGTCTTTTACTTTAAAAACCGACTAAATAAAATATAATTATTTAATAGATAATGTCTCACTTCAGCGACCAGTTACTTTTACAGATCTTGGGGTAATTTTTGATCCCGGATTGACCTTTCACATAGATAAAATGATTGAAACATCGTATCGGATGTATGGTTTTATAACTCGCTGTACCAGGGATTTCAAAGATGTAGCCACATTTAAAACGTTATATTACTCTCTTATAAGATCAAAGTTTGAGTATGCGTCTGTCGTCTGGAGTCCATTTTACCAACTTCACACGGATCGAATTGAAGCAGTTCAAAGATGGTTTCTAACATTACTGTGTTTAAAGGAGGATGGTGTTTATCCGGCAATCGGACTACCACACGAAAATCTTCTTCAAAGATATCACTTTTTAAGCCTCGTAAAAAGACGTGAATACCATTGTTATGTGTCAAAATTATTAACGATGTAATTGATTCTTCTGAATTGTTGAGAAAAATTGATATCTGCAGAGAGTATCCTCTAGAGTATCCTCTAGAAATTCTGACATATTTCACATATCTGTACCTCGCACAAATGTTCTGAAAATTTCTCCATTTCATACTATAAGCCGCGTTGTGAATAGTGTGAGTAGTGACATTGACATCTTCTCATGCAAACTTAGGGAAATAAAATGTCATTTCCTAACTTAAAAAAAAAATTGAATTGTATTGTATTGTATTTTACCTACTAGCTGTTTACAAATTTTTGTATATTTTGTACCACTTAGTCTACATAATGTATGTGTTTTATTCCTGCTCTGTAATTGAGATTGCTTGTAGAGCATTGTAATAAATAAATAATATTGATTGAAGACACATACTTTGATTACTATACGAGGCAAGAGAGAGGTCCGACACGCCCAACATAGGGCGCGGCCATTTTGAACCCTGTGACACAGTTTGCAGCTAAAGAATCAGATCGCTCACTCTGCGTCGGCACTTTGGATCTCAATATTTCAGTTTATACACTGTGCAACTCGGATAATACAATATATGACAACCGCCTATAATAAAACAGCAGTCTTCTGCGTATCCTGAATTTGTATCCCTGGAGTGGATGTTATTTTGGAACTTTCAACTGGTCCGAGTGAGCTAACTGATTCTTTAGCAATAAACTGTGACTTCAAAAATAATATTCACTGACACTGACAGCAGCAAGCAAAATATCAGGTGCGTTTTAATCATCCGCTTCTGCTTCCGGAATTGTCGGTATAGTCGTTTTAACCTGTCAGATTAAAACAAGAAATAAGGGTTCAAAATGGCGGAGTTTTCTATCTCATTTTAAAAGGCACTCAGAAAGCTGCGCAGTGCGACCATTCTCCGTATAGTAAAAGAAAATCAAAGTATGTGATTGAAGATGACCAAACTTGAGAGGTTGGATTCACGTCTTTGCATAATATAATGTACCTAAATTACAAAGATAGATAAACAGAACGTATTCTAGAAATCAAAGCAAACTAGAGTAAGTTTTATTCTATATTTGCCTTCCAATTTAAAATGATCAAGTAACTGTGGAGGAGCTGCAAAATTCTGCTTGAGCAAGTGTGTGTATGCATATCTAATTTTAACTCCACTCTCGAATATTAATTAGGTTTCATAAAAGAGGTTGTTACATTAGATTTCCGCTTCCCCTAATTCCTGGAAGTATTTGTATGCTTAGCTAATTTATTTAAAATTTGTGTACTTATTTAATTTATCTGGTTTGCAATATATTCATGGTCTGCATGTAATAATAATTTGTTATAATAATACTTAATATTTACTGAATGTTTAAAGATCGAGACATTTTAACACCTGATGATAGTATGCGTTTATTTTTGAGTTATTTAGACTCTATTTAAGGCCCTATTTATTAACAACGCTTTTCAGTCATTCGTACTATTATTATAATTATTATTGGTCGAAAAATCCTCAAACTTATTTAAATAATTATTATTTTTAATATTTATTATTTATATTGGTATGACGATTTTTAAAAATAATTTATTTATTTAGAACAATTTTTTTACTAATTAATTTATTATAGCACTAATATAATTCAGACTTCTAATTTATTTAACAATTTATCTTTATATCGAAACTTAATAGGCGAGATAAATCACTTATGTATAAAGATGTAACAGTCTAGAAAGATCTAACCCCGACTAGAAGCTCCATGCTAGTCTTGAAGTTCTCGAAAATACGTTCTCCATGCGTTGAACTGCATAAAAGAAACATTCTAGTTACTTTTTCGAGTCTTCGACGTGGACCGACATCGATGGCTAACAGCAGACTCCACGGTGCAGTAAAGGTTAATAGAGTACAGGTTTGGCCTTAGGCGAATATAAATTATTATTCTGTTTAATTATGTGGCTACAGATAAAACAAAAATAATTCGTTTCATCTCGAATTTAGCTCATTTATGAAAAACATTGACACTCAATAGGATCAAACACATCCGCAAGAGTGGATGAAAATGTATTGCTCTTTATGTACGATACGTATCACATAAAAACCGCTACGATAAAAACGCCAACAAACCATGAATTTATGAATGAATGCCTCTATAAATTTTGTATCAGTATTACATATGTAACAAGCCGATTTTCAGGATGCTTTTGAGAAAGTGTAAAAATATGAATGTTGAGTGAAAAAGGTATCGATAAAATTTTATATTTCGCATTTATTTTGAAAGAAATACTTACAATCTTTTCAGATCTAGTATGGCTCTTTTTTATTTCAGCATAGTTGTTAAAAACAATTACCTTTTTCACATAAGATTTCAAAAATATGTTATTCTTTTGCATATCACTTTTCGTCGTTGAACGTTGGACCATCTAAGTGTATCACTGCTTTTTTAAATAATTTAGGTGTTCTCTTGATAACGGAGGCACTTTTATAATATTTGTTACTATTTACAATAATATATGTCCAAAATATTCAATTTTGTATGGTTAAATGAATATCTCTTCATCTTCTTTTATTCGTTGACGGACGTTTTTGTTCAAAATATGATCCACTTCCGATTCTGACACCGTGGTATCAACACTGAAATGGCGGTGTCAGAATCAGCAGTCAAGTGTGAATGTTTCCGTCAAAATCACAGACATCGATAAAGGAGATAGGAAATGTCATTTTCATCAGGCACGTAGAATTGAAGGCGGCCATCTTTACAAAAAAAGCGACCTACGCACTTGCGCATTGATTGCATATTGAAGTGTACGGGATAGGACTAACACATTTAAACATAATTCGAAAATATTAAGGATTTACTTACACAGTAGAACTAATAACCTTAAAAACTCGTAATAGAATTTTAATTTTCTTTTTTTGTGGATTTTAAGAGATTTCTAAAAATAAAAAACATCATAGTCTTTTTTGAAACTTTATTTTAAATTAAATAAAAACAGAATATATTTAAAATACAATTTTATATGAAATTAATACAACAATCTAAGGCCGTCATACATTTTGTAGCAAATAAATCAGGAATCACGTGATTTAAACAAAACTTTCATATTAAAAACTGTAATTTTGTATGTAATTATTACATGGGATTGCTCAGATCTTGAAAGTATTTCATTTCATATAAAAACTACAAAACTAAGGAATTCAAAAATATTTGTAATATCGTTCCACAGTACTATGACATGCACTTGAGCATACATTAAGAATCATCAATCAAAATAAATAAGAGATTATGGGCATATTTCTACTATAGAGTAAATTTAAAACTAGGTATTATAAGAAGCATAAAGTCAAATATTTTATTAAAAAAGGGAAATAAATCCAAACTTTAACGTTTCCCTTCAAAAAACTTCTTAGGCTAATTCCGCAGCAGACATTGAATTATATCCAAAGAAAACAACAAAGTTAAAAAATTCATATTTCAATATTCAAACTTTGTTCTTGCTTACCATAGATAACGTTATTCTTGGACTGGTTTTGTCCTTATTAGGACTCATCAGCAAGAAATAGACATTCTCGATTTCGGTCACTAAAGGAATCTGAAAAGGCGGTAAATTCACCCGCTTACATAGACAGAGGTTGTGAGAGAATAAGTAGTAACAAAGCTTCGATTTTGCCAAGTGCGAAGGGGTTTACTTGTTTATCTTGTGTAATAAATACTACAGTAAATATATGTTAATATTGTGTTATTAAACATAAAACATTTATATTACATTAGAAAATGGCACTAATAAATTATAAAAAAAAAGCTATTTAATAAAAGTTAATAAGGAACAAAAAATACAAATTTAGTTTTTTAAATTTTCATTGGTGTTTGAACAATGTCTTTAATGTTTTTATTAATCTTGATATGTGATTTTCCTATAAGGGTAGATACTCTTTAGATAATTATAATTATTGATTTCTCGAAACAAGTTTTTATTTTAAACTAATTGATAATGAACATTTTTTAGCAGGTAATTGATCATGTGATTAAAAATACTTTTTTTTAAGATAATTCGACAGTTTTACACTAGTACTTACAGCCGAAACTGTTTTATATTACCCTATTTTGTCCTAAAAAATAATTTTCAATAATTTTTATTAGCTGTTGCGCTAGAAAGTGTATCTTGGCCAGCAGAATATTTTATCATTTTTTTTTGCAATATAAACAATGTTTTCTAAAATATCTAACAACTTAATTACATTCTGTATAATACAATACAATAATTTAACTTTTCCATCTTGGCTCCAGGAAAAAGGTATGGAACACAATGCCATTGAATAGAGAGAAATAAAATAATACGAATGAGTGTGGACCGCAACAGCCCATGCTTGCCATCGAAAGGGTATAGTAAAATCAATTAGTATCTTTATCGCTCTCACATCCAAATACAATTAAGTGTCTCATCTTTAGTACGCCTGATGCGTCGGCTTAAGATACCGTACATTTTTTGACTATATTTAAAGAAATAAATAATATTTATTGAGCAACTATAAATACATTAGTGTCTCAAAATGAATGAATTAGGCTGAGCCGTTTTTCAATTGATCCTCATTATAACAGAAAAAAATTTCACAAAATAATTATTTTAAATTAAATCATTGTCTTGAAATAAGAACTTGCCTAATAGTCTTAATAAAATGATTAAAATTCAAATTATGAAGTTCTGAATTCAACAATAATGGTGCTACGTATCTAAAACAACCTTGGAATTTTGAAGTTCTATGCATTGGGGTTGTACAAGTGTTCACTCTTAAATTTACATTGTGTAAAGTTGATCTTTTTAGTAAGATATCGTGGAATTTTAAACAATAAAAAAAGATATTTTACGCTTTCCTAAATTTTATATTTATTTAACCTGCGAATGTACGGAGAAACATGATTTTTATAAGGAATATTACAAGTACATCTTATACAAGAATTTTGAATCTTCTGAAGTTTCTCTCAGTTATATTTAGTAAGAGTAGTAATAAACTATAAGCACTGTTGTTGTACTTTTTAGTGTCATTTGTAAAATGTTGATGGGGTCTCAAAGAATACAATAGCCATTAAGATTCTTAATGTGATGGTACAGAAGTAATCGTAGTCTATATGAATGGAAATTTTTTACAGATAAAGGATTATTGTTCCATCCATACCTAGCACTAGAAATAAAATGTAATTGCATCATACAATTAAACTAATACTATTCCATATACTGCAGAAAAATAGCTCTAAGTGATCTGTACTAAGTTTATATATTAACAGTTTACATATTTGTCATATAAACCTATTACAAACTTTATAAAACAAAGTCTAGAACACCACTATTCTTCTTCGGTCACTGAATAACATAACTGCTGTCAAAGGTTTTAAGTTTCTTTATACATTCTGTTGCAGCTTATATTTCAGACATCCATATAGTCTCCGATTTTTGAGACAAAGGCATTTTCCATTGAAATCTAAAAAGATCTCGAGAATTTAGTAAATAGAACAGTTTCTCAAATTTCCTTACACAATTAATAGTAATGTTACTTAGTATTTGTAATTTCTAAATTCGTTTAAGTGTACAAACCTTCATGTCTTTCTCCAATCCATATGGGGCACTCTTAATTTGCTACCCAAACGTAAACCTTCTGTTTGTTAAATATAATGCAACAATTTTATATAATTAAAATCAATAATTTCGCCATTAGTTTCGACAATTTTAGCAAGGTTATCAAAGTTATTCCAAGCCAACTTAAGTATGTGACATGCATCTAAAATTATAAAAAATGTACTTTTATCTATGGTGAATGCAAGAAATATGGAGTCGCAGTGCCAATATCAAAGTTGTATAGGTTTACACCTAATGTTATCCATCAAATGATAATTAGGTGATAACTCCATATTCATGCAATTTTAGAAGAGCCTATAACACCACATTTCTTCTTTCATTACCATCTAAACCATTAATAAAAAATAACCAACTGGCAACTTCTATAATTCCTCGTTAGATTCTGAATTAATAATATCCGTTCATGCTGAAGGTTGTAAATTTCTAAAAATAATAGGGATAATTAACAATTTTTTATCACTTTCTTAAAAAGTATAAAAAGAAACAAATTGATAATTTTATGTATATATTTACCTCATAACACTAATGTTATAAAAATCTTCAATTTTAGGCATATTTATGGAAGGTATTGCATTATTTTTTTATTGTATCTATTCGTTTTGAAACGATTAAATCATCTTTATGACAATGGGAGGAACAAATAGCGTTATTTGCACTTATATTTTCCAATGATTTCTTCCAATAGCTATTAACCAAGAAGCATACGCCTTTTCCTCAATCTAAAAAAATTATAGTAATATCAACGTTAGATACCTACATACAGTTTGTTATAGTACTATGATATTTCGTTTTCTAGAAAATGAAACTGTGATGAAGAATACGGTTCTGGTAGAAATGATGTCTTACTTGTGGAATGTAATGTTTTCTGAATCCTCGTTGTTTAAACAACCAAAAACAAAGCAAGTCTTTCCCATTTTATTAATTGTCTATAGTAAAAACTTCTAAAATTCTTTTAAATTCACTAAAATAGCGAATTTCGAAAGAAACCAAGAATAGTTGACATAAATGACACTTCTGTCAAAACACTACAACAACTGCGCATGTGCGTTGTACGCTTAAATTGCCAACATGGCGGCCTACATGAGGGGCGTTTGATTTGAAACTCGATCGAGCGAGCGTCGAGGAGACCGAGAAGTGATGACGTCACAATAGAGCATTGAATTAAATCAAATAAAACAGAGTTAAAAACATAACCTCGCTTTTTTGTGATTCTTGTTTCTGGTTTGTATGGTAAATTAGTGAGCAAAAAGTAAAGAAAATGAAAAAACTTTTCATAGTAAGGGGTAATGACCCTGAAATGCAGCATTTACCACATACTCCATGACTATGATTACTGGTGATTAGATCTGGACAGAAAAAATGTATTTTCCAAACACACATTTTGTGTTTTTTTATGATGAATAATTTTAGCTATAAGACAAAAGCGACTAAGTAATTTGTTGACTTCTTGTCTTGTCTTTAATTTTGAGATTCAAATTTGTTTGTAAGTTAATTGAAAAGAGATAGGTAGAGACAAAGACAAATTTCTCCCTCTTCTCGATGTTTCTGCTCTGAGAACATCGAGCTCGCTCTACGTTCTCGCTCCAAAGCGAAACAAACACTTTAGGGATCTCTCGGAGTATCAATTCAAACACTTTTGAAGCGCTCGGAGATCTCCGATGATCAAATCAAACGCACCAATGGTGTGATTATTTTGAAACACCGGGGAAAACGGCCTTTTCCTATCTCCTCTATCCAAATCTGTGGTCAAAATCCTTAACAAGAACAGGCATCGTGAAGTGAATATTGTCTGATGTGATCAGTTATTAAGTAGCAAGAACAGTGCGTCAAAATTTTTTGAATCTGAAAATTACAAATTGTCACATGGTGTGATGTGCATCCTGTGACGAAAAAATAAATTTCCTTTAAAATATCCACCTATAATACAGAAAACTCCAATACAATTACCCTAGGCCGAATAGCCCTGGCAGCTGAGGCCTATAAAAATTGAATTGAAGAAGAAGAAAATATGATCCAGGAGTTTCTGAGTATAGATCCGTCATAACATCATACACCAGACGTCTATATACAGGATGAGTCGGGAGGAGCGCACCAAACTCTAGGAGTATATTATACACGTGAAAATAATGTAAAAAAACTCATATGTTCTTATCCGATTTTCATTTGTTTTCAAGTTATGGCGTAATTAAAAATGTTCATCTAGCTTTCCACTTCTGAATTTTAACATTATCAAAGTATGCCATATGTTCAAGGCTCAAAGGCATTTGATAATTCTGACGTTTTGATGAACTGTCAGTGTACAGTAAACAGCAACAAACGCTCTTCGTAGACGAAGCAGAAAATGTTTAGAAGTCAATGGCGGTATTTTTGAACATTTATTGAAAGAACGCTATGATTAAGAGAATTTTTGTGTGTAAATTTGTTTATTTGTTAATATGCTATAACTTGAAAACAAATGAAAATCGGATAAGAACATATGAGTTTTTTTACATTATTTTCACGTGTATAATATACTCCTAGAGTTTGGTGCGCTCCTCCCGACTCACCCTGTATATTAGCACCTTACATTAGGATTAATATATCGCTCTTTAGGATTCTGACTTATGAAAGTTGAGAATATGGTGGAAAGATGACCTTTTTTAATCAAAAATTGACGGGTTCGAGCATTTATCTAAAACATAGTTTATAATAATGGTCACCTTGTGTGCTCTTGCGATTAAAAATGTCTACTTTTTCTATTCGTATTTTAACTTCTTGCAAAGGGTCCGATTTTTTGTATAGTATTGTTCCTAGGTAATTGCCCATTAAGCTAGTGGATTTTATTTACAGTTAATACATTTTTTCTTGTACTTAGTTGCATAATAAATGCGGTTTTCTTTTTCTTAACCCTAATAGTTATACGTAGTATGTAATGTACCAGTTTGAAGCTATTTTTCTTCTGAACTGTTGATTGGATTTCAATGATTTTTTTCACATTATAGGTCTATTTCTAAGGAATTACTGTACCTATGTTTTCTGGGAAATGACAACGTTTTACCCAAAGATAAATTTGTGTTTTTTTAATCTTATTTTGCAACACCCTATGGAATTTATTAAAAACAAACGCTACATTTTATTAATATTGCGAGATAGCTTCATCTTTTCTCAACATTTTCGTATGTATGATAATGAATTTTATAAAACACACTATAATATTCAAATCACAAATTCTGAAACTTATTTTATATTCCAACTGCTATGTATACAATAAATTATCATTTAAAAAACACTTTGATGTCCTTTTGGGATGAAACCAACTATTGTTATTGGTCGTAGGAAACATTTTTATTTAGAAAATGGACATCTTGCCGTGTACCGAAAACTTCTTGCAGAATAAATAACTTTAAAAAATGTCCGGAAAACTAACACGCTAGAGGCATATAGTTTAAAAGCGAACCGCAAACTCGAGACTTTAGAAAAGATCAAATGAACGTTGAGGGTTAGGATGTGATACTTGGGAATTTAAAATCAAGTATTTCTTTTTGAGCTACGATAGCACCTTTAGATACAGTGATGTTAGAAATAAAACCAAAATGTTGTTCTATCGAATGGTATCAAAAATTGTAACACATTTAGACGAAATAAGGGTGCGCATTGATCTTTAATATCTTGTAGTAGAAGTTATAAGTAAAAAAAAATATTAGAAGGTGTTTTACCTCTCGTCAGTACATTTTAATAAAAACTGTCTTTCTAAAAACTGTTTATTAAATTTTTTTTAAATTATTTACGTTAAATTTTCTCGTGATCAAATAAAAAAAAAACTAAAGTTAAACCCCCTCATATGTTACATAACTAGAGTGGTCAGAACTTAAAACTTTGCAAGCATATTTTTAGTTAATAATTAATGCAAAGTTCAGTTATTATGTCAATGTAGAGGTGCGCATGAAAATGTCAAGCCGCACCTGAGCTGAGCCAAAAAATAACCCAGTTCTTTAGATTTGCATACCTTGCTCTGAGTCTACCTTCGAAGGATGTTTGAAGGATGTTCGATGGAGGCTCGAAGAAGGCTCCATGAAGGCTCGTTACTTTCCATTTTCTCTCTACTATTAGCTCGAACTCAAAAAGATTTGGCTTGGTTCAGGCGCAGCTAAAAAAAAACGACAAAAACCCAAAGTCAACGAACTTCATCCGTTGTGCCTCCTTCACGTGGCACATGGTAAATTTAGAGCACGGTATAAATATAACAAACTCATCATATTGATACGTACCTGTAGATCTATATACAACATAACCAATGAATGAAGTCTTTTAAAATTGTTTGACGATGTAAAAACAATCAAATGTGTTTAATTATCTGCAGGGTGCTTTGCTTTAAAAATATATAGGTTTGGTCAGCTCCCTGTTTATAGACCACTCTGTATATTCAAGAATAGTTATTAAATGTGGTCATGCAACTTTTATATTAAACATTTCTTCGTATTTTCAATAATAAAACAACTATCGATCAATTACGCATGGATATGTATGTATATGTGTTATTAGATAACATATTGGTATCGTTGGATAGGTTAATTTATAAGGAATTTTATGCTATAATAATATATAGGGTGTTGCATTAAAAAAAATTAAGTAAATTGAACTTAAAATTAGCCTTATTCAAGACATTTTTTAAAACGTTAACCGCCGTCTCGGTCAATATAACAGAGAAATTAGCTCTCCTCCAGGCCGTCGCGGTCTATATGATTGAGAAAATTTTTTGAACAATTACAAACTTCCGCACAGGGATAGTTTGGTCAATATGACCAAGACGTATTTACGAGATTTTACAACATTTTACGAGATTTTTACGAGATTTTACGAGATTTTACGAGATTTTACGAGATTTTACGAGATTTTACGAGATTTTACGAGATTTTACGAGATTTTACGAGATTTTACGAGATTTTTTACGAGATTTTACGAGATTTTACGAGATTTTATGAGATTTTACTAGATTTTACTAGGTTTTACTAGGTTTTACTAGGTTTTACGAGATTTTACGAGATTTTACGAGATTTTACGAGATTTAACGAGATTTTACGAGATTTTACGAGATTTTACGAGATTTTACGAGATTTTACGAGATTTTACGAGATTTTACGAGATTTTACGAGATTTTACGAGATTTTACGAGATTTTACGAGATGTTACGAGATTTTAGGAGATTTTACGAATTTTTACTAGATTTTACAAGATTTCACGAGATTCCACGAGATTTTACGAGATTTTACGAGATTTTACGAGATTTTACGAGCTTTTACGAGATTTTACGAGATTTTACGAGATTTTACCGAGATTTTACGAGATTTTACGAGATGTTACGAGTTTTTACGAGATGTTACGAGATTTTAGGAGATTTTACAAATTTTTACGAGGTTTTACAAGATTTCACGATATTTCACGAGATTTTACGAGATTTTGCAAGATTTTCCCAAATTTTTACAGATTTTCCCAGATTTTCCGACATTTCCCGAGATTTTTCGAGATTTTCCTTAATATTGTAGAGGAGATAAATATTTGAAAATTAATTTCATGGAAATTCATTATTTGCGCAAAATAGTCCAAAAAATTAAGTAAATTGAGACATTTTTTTGAACCATTACAAATTTCTGCACAGGCCAGTTTGGTCAATATGATCTGGACACATTTACGAGATTTTACGAGATTTTACGATATTTTACGATATTTTACGATATTTTACGATATTTTACGATATTTTACGATATTTTACGATATTTTACGATATTTTACGATATTTTACGATATTTTACGAGATTTTAAAAGATTTTATAAGATTTTACGAAATTTTACGAGATTTTACGAGATTTCACGAGATTTTACAAGATTTTACTAGATTTTACTAGATTTTACTAGATTTTACTAGATTTTACTAGATTTTACTAGATTTTACTAGATTTTACTAGATTTTACTAGATTTTACTAGATTTTACTAGATTTTACTAGATTTTACTAGATTTTACTAGATTTTACTAGATTTTACTAGATTTTACTAGATTTTACTAGATTTTACTAGATTTTACTAGATTTTACTAGATTTTACTAGATTTTACTAGATTTTACTAGATTTTACTAGATTTTGCAAGATTTTCCCAGATTTTCCCAGATTTTCCTTAATTTTGTAGAGGTGATAAATATTTGAAAATTTATTCCGTGGAAATTCATTATTTGCTCAAAATAGTCCAAAAAATTAAAACTCATATGGAATAAACCTCTGGACCGAAAGTAAATTACAATAAAAAACGCGCCGGCAGTCAACGTGTTAAAACACTGTATAAAATATTTCAGTTATATCACCACTATTCGTTAGCTTACTATCTTATAAGTCTGTATTTCAAACCCATGTTATAATAATTTAATCTGGGGTCTGCACCATTTTATAATAATTGCAACCCTGTAATGTTTTTTAAATTTTTTTTAGAGTGAAATACAGTGTTACTAAAGCATTCTAAAACGGAAATAAAATACAGGGTGTTCAATTTAAAAAATATACATTTTTATTTGCCCGGCAAAAACGCAACACCCTGTATATCCAAAACTATTTTTAAAATACGTATTTTTTAAATCCAAATAACTTTAAAAAGAATATAAATTTTTATATATTTTTATGAGACATGTTCTTTAAATATTTTTATGATTGTATTATTTTGGTATGGCTTTTTTGATCAAGAAAATAAAAAAATGTTTTTTTTTTTTCAGGTAAGAAAAAGTTTATCGTTTTGCGGATCTGCGAGGTATAGTGGTAAGTCAAGAAATAAATTCTAAACTGGAAATACGCCACCTAGGTCGATACTTCAATAATTTACCAAAGTAATTGAATGCCTAAGACTTTCAAAACAACCATTTAAGTTTTTCAGCTGGATGGGACCATCCATTCATCTCTTCGGTAACTTCGATTTAGAAGACTAGTTTAATTATTGTTTTCCTCTCAACTTTCAAGTATAAACTTTCGATCTCTACTTTTATTTCCTAATTTTGGCACTAGTTTGCGCTCGGAATACCGAACTAGATTTTACCATTTACTTTTAATAATGGACTATTTGTCATAACCACATCTGACAAGATTTATTTAACAGTTTCTAACTGAAAGTTTTAGTCATTACTGATTTCAAAAACTTTTGTGTTTAACTCAATTTGTGTATACTTCCAGAAACAAAGCTGTTTCAACAACAACTAGTTATGTATTTGCTCTAGAAAAATAAAAATCCATAATTAGAAGGTTAACTTACTTAATAAGTATTAAGATAGTTAAATTTATTTTAGATTAAATTAAATCTGTAGAACATATTTCCTCTCGAAAGGAAAGACTTGTAGTATTTCGGGCAAAACTTTTTAATTAATAAATGCAAAGCGTTTTCGGCATTGTGCCATCATCAGTGCTTATCTACAAAAATTGTGGATGTAAACTTACAATTTATAAATATGTGTAAAAATTAAATCTGAGTAAGACTTTTAAGTAAACTACGTGCACACAGCTGTCAACCTTTTTTGGTTATTTTAATAACATATTTTTTTCTAATTTTGACATTCATTACGTCACCAGTTGCGAAAAGAAGACAGATAAAAATAAACCTTGTTTTGGTTTTAAAATTATACATTATAATTGAAAGTTTATATTAAAGAAGGGCAGGTTGACTTATTAAAATAGAATTTGGTTTAACTTACAACCTGGTAACAATGTTGATTTGGTCCTTATTTTCCTGTCCATAAAATGCAAATGACTAATTTGCACTTTTCAATTCAAACGATTGTAGTTATTACTACTATTACTATTGTAATTCGCAACGTTAAGACCACTCCGCTGCGCGTCGTAATCTTGTTACTCATGCTTTAAATTAGTGTTATAAAATACTACTATACAATGACTCAACCATTTATATTAAAAATTCAACTATTTAAATAGTAAATTATGAAAGACATTAATCATTTTATCAAATTTGATAAAAAATATCTCCGCGAACAAATATTTTGATTTTGATCAAAATACTCTCTTATGATACTAATATCCTGATGGGATGTTTGCTGAATGAAAGATTTTATCATATTCTTTTGTGTCACTAGAACAAATAATATATTTTCCTGATTCAAAAAACGTTTAAATTACCAAAGCTACTAATAAATAAAGATCACTGCTGATTCCTTTCTACGTATCCTTAAGATTTCCCTTCTTATTTAGCTCTCCTAGAGAGTTAAAAACTAATTACAGAAATTAATATCGTTTAAATTTACAAGGAAAAAAAATTGTACTTAGAGTGTTCAAAATAGTTTTAATGAGTTTCTATTAAACACTGAACTATTATTTTTTTTGCTTATATTGGACCTATCTATATTTCCTCAAACCTTCTCTATAATTTTGGCTAACTATCTCAATAGGTACTAGTGTTAGAAAACTAGGAGTAAAAAATATCCCCGCCTGAACCTCAACTTTTTTACGTATTTATTTCTGTAAAACCACCACTGTACTATATAGCAATTAATTAAGACAATTGTGTGTATTTTTCATCACAACATAATTGCATTAGTAATTTTGCTCATAATATTTTTCATAAAATTCTGTCATCTTGCATAAGTTATTAATTTTGATTATTCTATTTTAGTATAAAGGACAATAAAGACGATTCTTTTTAGCTCTTTTTCATATAATATCACTCCAATAAATAGCACTTCAAACTTGTTAAAAAAGCACGCTTTAATGCGCATTATATCTGTGCATTTTGATCCAACTGTTAGCATCAATTTTTAGATCCTCATAAGGAATAAATTACTAGAAGCGTTAAATTTAAATAATATTTTATTCTATATATAAAATTTTAAAGACGGTGTCATGATCATTCTGGAAGTTTTGACTGAATTCTTACTTGTTCTCTATAACAGAAATTTATTTTTTAAAGAAGAAAAAATATGAGACTGTAAAGGGATGACTATTTTATTATTGTATAAATACGAAAACGATGACGACCAATATTATTTTAACCTTAAATTTTTTTTATACAATTCATGAGAAACCACAGGTTATTCTAGAAACCTAAAACGGAGTTTAAACTTTATAAAGGAAAATATTAAAAGATTTAACCTGTAATATCTCCAGCCTTTCCTTCTCTACTCAATTTCCATTTATATAGAGTAAGTTTCAGATCACGCCTCTTCAATTTAACTTTATTAAAGTGTACTTTCGCTTTTTGAAGTTGCTGGGAAGGGTTGTATAAAAATTATAAAGGATCTGTGCTTTGTCACAGGCTCGTTAAAGCTTTGATAATCTAACGGATCGAAATTCATGGATGACAAGAGTATTTGTAGAGGGTGGATACAATTTCATCTGGCAAATCTTTATAATCCTACTTCAAAATACTTTAAATATTAACAGTTTTTTTCTTAAATACAACAAAGATATTTGAGTTTTACCTACATATATTATAATAGTTTGTTACAACTATAAATGTTATACAAGATATGTTTAAAAAGTAATGAAAATGCTTCTATAAAGAGAAAGCTTTTTAATGTATTTTATTTAGAATCCAAATTTATTATTGCCTTGGTAAGATCAGCAGCTTTACAAGCATTTCCTCCACTTCTCATTGTAGTCTTTAAACACAATCGTTTTTAATTGGCCTGTTAATGTTCTCTACTAAATTTTTCTTCGCTTGTCCTTGATATAATTACATTTTAGTTTCCTTGAAACCTACTCATCAGCACGTGTTTTTTCTAGAGTAAACAAAATGCCCCATATTCACTGCTTCTATCGTATACCAAACCTGCATATCATTCCTTTTTTCGTGCTTATCAGCAACGGACTAAATTATATTTTTATTTAAAAATTAAAAATACTAAAACGCGCTTATTTTTCTTAAGATCGGGATAAAAATAGTGCAAAACAAAGTTGCTAAGGCAGTTAGGTGAAATACTTACATGAACAAATAAAAAGAGTATAGCTCTGATGAAAGAATCAACAGGTAGGCTGTTATTATTATACAGGGGAAAACGTACGTTATCACTTCTGAATATCAAAAATAAACTACTTTATTTTTTAAAATAATACAATAATATTTTAAAGTAATTATAATTATTATGATTATAATAATTCATTTTGGTTCGTTTACCAATCAATATTTTACATTCTAAGCATATTTTATATTCGTTAACATCAACCAAGCATTAATGTGTTCCCTCGAAATATCCCATAAATAAAATCTTAAGTTTGTTTGGATTATACAACATCGCTGTCGTCGTCATATTTCTGGCATTTGAAAAAATCGTGATAAAAATAAAATAATATATTTTAAAATACTTATACTACACTTATAATATACTTATACTACACTCATACTGCACTTTTATTACACTTTTTGCTACAAATTATACTACACTTGTTTTTGAAGTCTTTCTGATCGGTAACATAGAGTTCGAATGTAATTTAAGTAACCTTACATTTTGTAAGTCCTTCTGCCAATAAGTAGGTGCTAATTGCTTTCATGTGGTAGTCTTGGTACACGATTTATTCTTAAGATTTTTCTTTGATTATAGTTTTTTCTGGGTTGACCTGAAGTAATAAAACTATTCAGTGTTAATTATGGAATAAAACCGGTTGGGAAAACAAAATTGTAAAAATTTTATGAGGGTTATTTACTCTTTCGAGATGCTTTTCGTTGCAAACATAAGCTTTTATTACATTGCATCGATCCAAAATATATTTATATATTAAAGTTTATCCATAAAATTATTCATACTCTTCTAAAAGTACTGTCATTACTTCGGTATTTAATTTCTTTTGTTTCGCAATAATTGTAATTCTTAAATATTGATTTTATTAAATGAAGTATATCAAATGAATTTAAAAACTTTTATCAAGCAAAAAAACTATATCATCTCCACTTTTAATAACAATTTTGACTCTTTGTCGAATTGTATACAAAAGAAATAATCTTAAATTTTTTTGTGTAATGTGAAAATTTCATAATTCCTTATTTTTATTCTATATTTATATTTAGATTCCATATATCCAGTTATTTTAATTTCGATTTAATCCTTCAAATAACATACATTTCGAACATCCTCTGTTGAATAATTTAAAATATCCCAAGTGATCACGTAGAGGGTCTTGTTTTAACACTTACAAGTTTGATATTCATCACTCTAAACCGATTTATGAGCACCTCACTGACCCTGCTAGTTTAGGGTTTATGGTCAAAAAGCCACAAGACCAGTAAAATTAATTATACCCTTTTATAAATATTGTTTATTTGTAGACGTTATCTAAGACGTTTTTAGGGAGGGTTAGCAACAATATAAGGAGATTAACGAAACTGAAACACCTGTAGGGTTCTTCAAGGGGTTTTTCAAGATGGTGTCAATTGCTTGGAGTTATTAATTGCTGCGAACTTAATCCGTTGCTATCGATACATCATCTCGAATATAGGTCAAACTCTGGGGTAATAATGTCATAGTAAAGTCTTTAAAATGTCTTTGTTGGAAACTGTAAATTATGTGCAAAAGTTGAGATTATCGATTATAATTATACAGCGTGATAATACCCACATAATTTTTAAAGGATCAAAAATGTCCTATATATTTGGACCCTAACACTAAGATTAATTCAACAAAAAACGCATCTGAACTCTGATAGGTGTAGCACAACTTTGTATCATTACTTACCTGTTCATGGACAACATTTCATTATTACACTTTCACTAATATTATGCGCCTAATAGTTTTTTTTACTGTTGGTGTGTTCCTTCATGCAGCTTGCTGAATTTCAACTAAAAACCTTTCCATTTTAGCTGATTTTTCGGTTTTTGTGTTATGAATAGTATTTGTCCCCGTTATTTAGATAGATGCACTTAAAACTTAAACTTGAAAAAATCATTATTATAGCTCGTTAATTTGTTCAACTGTATATTAAATAACTGTACATTAAATTATAAAACGTAAATAGACGAGTAAAATGTACCTGCCTGTAAGGGCGTTTGGTTCAAACAGGGTACCAGACGTAAACTGATCCCTTTTTGTACCCCATTCGTTTTTTATTTTTCGGAAAACGAACTATCTAAGCAAAAACCGTAAAGGAAAATAAATTCTTTGCAAATAAAACAAAATTATAAAAACCATCAATTTTTTAAAAGAAATAAATGAATACGAACTAATAAAATGTTAACAATGAATTAATTTGATGACTCTCGGATTACCAATAATGAAAAATAAGAAAGTTCATTCGAATCTAAATCTAAACCATCTGTCGAGGAATCGAGGTTTGGATATATAACTACTAGAGCTATAGAAGGACGTGACTAATGCAAATTTTCCAAACGTCAGTCAAAGACGGATCTTTAAAAACGCCATTAATATTTTCCAAATCACATTTGTTAAGGTAGGTGCAAAATTTTTACGTCTCAGTTTTTGTTTAACTGAAGACCAAACTAATTCAATTGGATTAAGTACACAATATTAAGGTGGTAACCTCAATACAGTATGACCATCATCTTTTGCAAAAATATCAATATAATACTGTATTGGAATATTCTTACTTTAACAATTTCTAACAATTGTGGTTTTGTTTTTACGGAAGCAGGACTATCAATGTTATTATTTTTTGAGTACTTTGATATATTTGATTTCTTAGAGTCACTACGTGGCTTCTTGCGAATTTGCCGGGAATGATATAGCGTATTGTCCATTACAATGACTGAATTAGTTAAAATATTCGGTAAAAGTTGTTCAGCAAACCAGTTCTTAAAAACTGCTGCATTCATATCTTCATGATAAACCAGCAGAGCTTTATTGACATATTTTGCTGAAAGTAGTGAAGCGTTTGCTACAAAGCCATTTTCATTTCCGGCATGTAAAATTATGACTCTAGCATCTACATCTACCTCAAAAGGTCTCCAGAAAGCATCTCGTATAACACAAATCAAAATTTAACAGAAACACCGAAAAATAAAAACAAGTTTATAACGAACGCTTTGGAAAAATTTTTCAAAGTGTGCACGCTACTGATCAAAGATAAAACAACTAAAGCAGCCAGGCGAGTCAGCAATTCTGGCCACTCACTTGTGGACTTAACATCAACTGTAGGTGCGTAGATGTTTAAAACTTAAGTGTGCCACATCAGAGGCTATACCAAGACGGTTCACGCTTAGTTGCAATGTGAGGGTATAGAATTTGTAGCATTCGCATGGCATGTAACGCGAATTATTACGTAATCCCGGTACAAACGCCTGTATTGGATTGAGTTTGGAAACACTATATTATCGTTTGAGAAGAATTTTTCAAAGATCTACTAATACAAAGAGCTTCGAAATTTGTTATGAACGTGTAGCATGATAAACCAGTTTTTCTTTTCTTTTAAGAATCCGTGTCAATGGCTCCAGAGAGTAGAGTAAAAAATTCTTTTAAATGACTAAAAACAACGAATTTTAAAGTTTCCCAAGTAGCTCATCAGACTAGTTAAAGTTTAATTAAAAACTTCAAGTTTAATGAAATTACGTACCTTAAATTCTATCTATCCAAAGCTTCCAGAAAACTTTAAATATATATGAAAAGTTTATTTTGTAGTCGATAATTAGAGACTAGTATGTATAGAAATTAAAAAGACGAAATTATCGGTGTAATCAAACAAGTTTTACTGCAACTATTTCAAAAGTTTGAAGACATTATAAGTTTGTAACTAGCAAGTGATATAAGTAACAGCTACTAGGTATCTTAAACTCGTCAATAATGTGAAACTAGAAATAGTTTCTTGTTATTTCACCAAAAGTTTCTACAACCGCTTTGCCAATTCACAATATTGAGAATGTGTAATTTATTTAACAATGGCTTATTTCAAACTATACGATTTTATTTCTGATAAATTGTGCAGTACCCTCTAAATACCTGGTTTCATCTAGCAATAACTTAGAAACGTAAAAATAGGTGTGTGACAAATGCGACCTAAAGATTATTTACCAGAAAATATCTCTGTATAAGATTTGTACTAGGCTTTTAGACGCCAAATTCACATTTTGTAAAAGTGATACATTTAGTAGAACGAAAAGATTTAAAAGTAATATCAATTTCGTTAAAAAATCACTCAGATGGGAACTACAGAACATTTCCCATTATGAGGAACCAGCCATCCAAGAACTAGAAAAGCACCATTAACACGAAGAGGAAGAAAATTACGATAGCTGCAATCTATTGCCAACCAGGTACAACCAGAAAAAAATGTATCTCAATGTGCTCAAAAAACTAGGTAATAAATTTATTATTTGTGATGACTACAACTTCAAAAACACCATCTGGAGTTCAAGATTAACTACAGTCAAAGGGAAAGAATTGCACCAAGCTGCATTAGAACTTGGTTGTACATACCAATCTTCTGAAAAACCCACCTATTGGCCCACCTTTTAGATTTCTTTATTCTAAAAAGTAGAACACAAAAAAAATTATATGGATTCAGACCATTCTGCAGTAATCCTTACTTTAAGTGATAATGTTATTCAAAAAGAAGCAAAACTGACCCTAGCAAATCGAAAAACTATTTGGGAAGGTTTTCAAGATTATAATCATTCGATCGCCTTTTAACGAATACTTTCTCGTATTTATAAAAATATAAAATTTTTAAAATGAGGTATCTACGCCTGTGACAGATCAAACAAAATTGTCGGTAAGAGTTCGGAACGAGTTTAGTGGAAGAACTATACATAATTATTAATTTAATTTACTTAATTTTAAAAATTTGTCAATTTTTGTGGCTGAAAAGAAAGTTTTTGTTGAGGTGTTCTCGACAATCAAATATTTACTTACAAAATAATGCTTGGTAAATTGATTGTATGCCTTTTTGATGGGGTTGGCTGCTTTTTCGGAAAAAAAAAGTGATTTTATCAAGAATAATTTAAAATGAGGCCAAATCAAGTAGCGCAAGCTGTTTCCTTACATAATGATGGTCATTCCATTCTTTATATCAAAAAAATGCTTGGCGTTCCGCGAAGTACAGTATCTGATGCTTTACGAAGATTTAGTGAAATTGGTTCTTACTCTAGAAGACCTGGACAAGGGAGACCGCCGTTGAAGATCAATTTCTGTGACTTCAAGTGCTTCGAAAGCGGACAGTTTCTGTTACAACTTTGACCAGGAGACTGGCAGATGTTCATGGAACTGTAGTTTCACCTTATACTGTACTCAGAAGATTAGGCGAACAAAATTTATTCTTATATACCTACTACAGGCCCTTTACTGGATGCAGCTCATCGAAGACAACGCTTAGAATTATCTCGTGCTCATGCAGATTGGGATATGGAAGATTGGCGAAACGTTCTTTTTGCAGATGAGTCTCGTTTTACGAGATACTCACCTGATAGTCGCCAAAGAATATGGAGGAGGCCTGGAGAATGCTATGCCCAATGTTGTTTATCTCCTAGAGTACAGTTTGGTGGTGGAGGTGCAATGGTATGGGGCGGCATTTCTTTGGAAGTACATACACATCTTGTTGTGTTAGGGGGAGCTGGCCTTAATGCTGATAGGTACATTAGAGAATGTCTGGAAGAACATGTGGTACCTTATATACATTTTGTAGGTGAACATTTAATAAAACCTTTGTATTAATATTTTTAAATTGTTTAAATTTGTTAGTTCTTAGTTTAGTTTAATTTAATCTACACACAGGCACTTCAGCCTCGTAGAAATTACAAATATTTATTCACATATTACCAATTGTTATTTTTTATTCATGTATTTACTTCTGCCAATAAATATTATTATTAATATTATATTATTATCATCTTCAATATCCTTCAATTCATCCACTATCCTATCTCTTCTCACTTTCTTCCTTATTTTACTCCGCATTTTTCTGGGTATTCTTCTCTGTGTTCTTTCATCTCTATTTTAATTTATTTAAGTCTAGCTTCCAATTTCCTTCATTGGCTTGTTTACACTTCTCATTATACAATTCTTTAATTATTGTAAGTGTAATATTCCTCTATGGTGAAGTTTTTCCATTTAATCATCATTGTATCTGTTATAGTTTAGAGAATGCCAATGTTGACACAACATAAATGAAACGAACCTTATACGGTGTAGTTGCAAATTTAAATTGATATATTAGCAATGGTAATCGCGCCTAATTTAGTATTAAATATGTGATAATTCTATTTGAGGACTTGGAAACTGCAACTAATTGTATAATTTTCACATTTGCTTAACCGTGATTAGCTATGATTCCAATTTCAAAGCATGCATTTCTGCTCATTGAAATCCGCAAATTTATGACATATAAAATCGATTTAATAATAACCATCCCACCGAATGATCTGACATTAATGCGATATTTACAAACGTAATGAACGAGGCTTTCCATTTAGAAAATCAACGCGAATTCGGAAACAAACTGGAGCGTTCCATTGTTTTCGACAAGTAATTTATAATGTATGATCAATTAGAAGCCTAAAGGCATTTGGAAGTAAAAGAGGGCATTATGGAAATGTACCATTACCAGAAAAGAGCTGGAAAAAATATTCCTTCAGGACTTCGGTTACATTAAGACAAAGAACAGTACGATTAATTAACAAATAATTCATTCATTTTTGAATTTCCCGCTGTGTTGTTTGATATCGATGAAAGCGCCACATAGTGGGTCAGATGTTAACTGCAATAAAGCTGGTCGTTGTTTAGCATTGGCTTTTTATGGGCGTTTCCTATCTTTATCTCCCTTATCTCTGATCTCATCATTATTACTTAGTTTTTTACTTTATTTCTTAAATAATAGTTCTTTTCAGTAAGCACTTGTATTGACTTTCTACTATTATGGATCCTTCTTTATCGAGTACTATTAACGGTAGCAATTCCTGAAGAAAGGGGAGAAGACTTATTATTTTACACGCCGATTCTGAAGAGGGTTTTGTAGAAAATACATTATTGGTTTTAAAGGCAAAAAGGGTTTTTGAATAGGATATGCTTAACGGACACTTTCACAACTTATATGGGTCCCGAAAATTATAGCCCGAAATTCCATCCTTCTTCCCATCTAAAGAAACATCAGTTACTCCTATAAGCAGTTGAACTTGTTCCCTTTAACTGTTTGTGAAATAATTAGATTCTACTTGAATCTATCTGGTTATATTCTGGTATGTTTTATTTTTATTACAAAGCAGTTAGTTGTCTAAACGAACGCTGCAAAATCTCCAGCAGATTATATAAATCATTTCAACATTAGAGAAATATTTTTATCGAATGTAAGCAGGATCAATTCCAAATAAACTGCACTCGCATTAACTGCTCCCATTGCAAGGATTCCTTTTTATCCTTTATTCCATCCATTCATCTCTTAATGATAGTTGGAAAATATTATCCCTCAGTTTTTGTGATACAGAATAAAAAATATCGAAACACACTATTAGCAGAAGTGCAGAGGGAAAAGAACATCATCCTTCGAGGCTCATTTTCTGTTGTCGAGTAAAAAATTTTGATATAGAAATTTTTGCAGCGCTCTAAGAGTAATGGTTCCATACATTATGTTTGCTTACTTTTATGCGAGTTAAAAAGTTTATTAATTTTTAGAAAATGGATATTACAGAGTTTGGAATTTTTATGTTTTTTGAGAACATAGATATGAGCGATTTTAACATTAAACATTTTAAGTTAGAGTTCCGGGTTTTTATCTTTATTGAATTGGCCAATTATTGGCTTAAAATAGTATATAAATTTTATTAGTCGAGTTGGTAAGGCATTGTGGGTAAAAGGCTAATGTGGAGTGTTTGAATCCTACCTGGGTTGGATATTAAATTTGTTTTCACATTAGGTGTTTAAAAATAATTTTTATTTCCTAGGGATTATTTTGAAAACAATGCTTTAAAATGTTTAACCAAAATATATGCAGTATAAATAAGAATTGAGATGAACTAAAATTGCACCTTAATCAACTGAAATATAATTATGATTCTTACTGAGACATACCAAATTCACAAAGCTTGAGTTTTAAGTAAATATACAAAAATAATCTATTACAAGTAATTCATATTTATAAACAAATTAAAGTAATTATACGAAAATAAAGTAAATGGTTTAGTCTGATGAGATAACAAAATTATCTTCTGAAGAATAATAGAAACCCATTAGTTTGAATTAACATTTACCTCCAAATAATATTAAAACTCACATTCCTGGTCGCCCATATCCATTTTTCTTACTTAATCCAAATGAAACGTCTCATTAGTCAAAGTACAAGCAGTAGGCGTCTATGATGGCTCGACATTAACAGCAGGAGATAAGGGTGTCGGTCATGACATTCTTCTTTTTATTTTTAGTTAATTACACATTAACATCACTTTGAAAAATGAAAAACGCTGTCAGTAAGGTGTGAGCTCATGTTAAACAAAGGATAACGTGCTTACTTAAACATGAAGTGGACATATTTGATATTCAGTAGAGCTGACCTTTTAGCACTTTAAAGTGTAATTAAAAACCAAAAATAATTTTTCAAATGGAAGTTTATCTTTTTAGCGGCTTGAAGTACTGTAAATTTTATTTAATTTATTTACATTATGACACTAATTTATATTATGATTTAATTTTTTTATAACATTGATTTATATCTGAAACACTTACAGACTAATTTACTTTAATAATAGTAATAGTCATAATTAATTGAGGTTCTTTTTTTTTTAGAAGTCACAAAGAGGAAGGAGAATATGATTTTGCTTGGGGGATCTTTTTTTACAAATGTGTTTAGGGCTCCGTCAAATATTTCGCTTTTCAAAAAGGGTCCGTTACCAAAGAAGTATGAAAAACACTAGTCTAGAAAAAAATGGCACTTGTCTAATATACAAGGATGTCCGAGTTAGATTACCGGCTGCGACAGGCTTTTTCACCTTTGGAGTTCGGGAATGGTCTTAATAATTAGTAGAGAAATTTTTAAGATTTGTTTCCGAAATTTCAAATTATTCAACCACTTATTTCAGATATTTCTTTGACTTTTCGGATTTCGATTTGCGATTTACATAAATTCGCAATTTCCTTACTCGTCTCTCAACGTACATTGAAAACTTAACTCATGCAGACAAATATATGGTTTTAGTATGCATAAATGCATTTTTCATATATACCGATGCTGTATAGAGGTATTTAAAGATTTGAGAACGAGCTTGGCCCAAACTAGCACATTAAATTTCTGTCTAGGAATCTCGACAGTCAGTGTCGTGATGGTCTAGAAGGAAGGGCACTTGTATAACATACAAGGTTGCCCGGGTTTGATTCCTGGCTGTGATAGGCTTTTTTTATGTATCCATCTATTTAGTTTTACCTTTTGGGGTTCGGCGATGGTCTTAATAATTGGTAAGGGGTATTTTTGAGATTTGTTTCCGAATTTTTAAATTATTCTACAATATTATCTATCTATATACTGAAATTAAAATGTAAAACATGAAAATGAATGGAATGGATATGACAGTTAATGAAGACAAAGAAGAAATTCATTTGAGAAAACAAAGAAGCGATAGTTCAGATGATGAAAAAATTGAAGTAAAGTTAGATGGAATGAAAAAATAGAGAAGAAATTGGACGTATTGGTAAAAGAAGTAGAAGATAAAAGAAATGCAGAGAAAGAGGAGATGGACATTTTTTAAATGATAAATCAAAAGAGATTAGGAAATATATAAGGATATAACTGTTTGGCAGAATAAGAAAATAAATTTGAAATTATGGAAAGAAAAGGAAAACTCCTAAAAAAGGAATAAAGGAAGAAATATCGCACACTCACTAATAAAGTGGCATAACTCAAAATGTACATGTTCAAACTTTTAATCGTAAAAGAGCACAAAATGGCGCCCTTTTTAAATGGCAGTGCTACTCTAACTATAAGACGTACTGCGTTGGAGTAACATCGTTATTTAAAAAGTTCTACGTATGGAGGGCGCTATTTTGGATCGTCTTATGAATAAAAGTTTAAACATGCAAATTTGAGTTATGCCACTTTATTACTGAATGTGCAATATACAAACTTAAATTAGAAGAAAAAATTTGTGAAGAAAAATTAAAGAGATAGAAATTGAAGAAATATGAATTAGTAAACAAAATAAAAGAAAAACGATAATTAAAGAATTAAAGAAGTTGAAAAAAAAATAAAGGAAATTAGAAAAAATCAAATAGGATTACAGAGGACACAAGAAACATAAAAACAAACTAGAATGAAAATATGTAATGCTTTGCATTATATATTATACTCTTAACAGTTTAACAAACTCTCTTAACCTCCATTTTCAACCAGATATTTTTCAAAATAAATTGGCTTTATCCCCTTATAAAGCTTCTAAACATTTCAATTTGATATCGTTTTTTGTTTCCTATTTAGGATTTTTCAATATTTCAATCCCTCTTATCTTCCCATTTTTATTTACCAATTTATTTATTCATTTCCCTATAGAGCTTAGAGCTTGATTTTCACTAAACATTCATATTGATATTGCTCCTGGTTTTTTATTTTTGTTTTGTTTATTTCAATTTGCTTTTATACTCCCATTTTATTCAGACTTTTTTAAAATTAATATGCTTTGTCTTCCCTATAAAGCTTAATTTTTTTTCAAAAAATAATATCAAGTTGATATTATTTTTCGTTTTTGAGTTTTTTGAGTTTTTTTTTTTTTGGAATTAATATGCCTCTTCTCCTTATAGAGCTTGATTTTTACAAAAATTTCATGTTGATATCGCTTTTCGTTTTTAATTAATGACTTTTTTAATTTCAACCCCTGTCAAACCTCCAATTTTTAATCAGATTTTTTTCAAAATCCAAGGGCCACTTCCCCTTATAGAGCTTAATATTTGCTAAACATTTCAAGTTGATATGGTTTTTCGTTTTTAAATTAGGATTTTAATAATAATTACTCTTTATTGGCAAAAAACAGCTTTATTTCTTCTTATAGAGTTTCATTTTTACTAAACATTTCATGTTGATATCGCTTTTCTTTTTTAATTTAGGATTTTATTTGAATTTCAACCCATCCTAACCCCCTATTTTTAATCAGATTTTGTCATAAACAATAGGCTTTGTCCCTTTATAGAGCTTGGTTTTTGTTTTAAATTTTCAAGTTGATATCATTTTTCGTTTTTGACTTATCGTGCAGACAAAAACCGTGACATCGGACAAAGTAAACCTATAATACTATTCACAGACTACTGTGTGAAGAGTAGAATAATAATATAATCAAGGCTAAAACAATAACATAATAGCCTAAAAAATATGTACACTGAAAGAATGATAAAGTCAAAGAGTCAAAAATTATTTAATAGGTATATCAGTATTTCGGAGATAAACTGTGCTGTCATTCTAGTCAGCTTTATAGTAGAGCAGACTGAATGTTGGTTGAATACTTTTCATATTTCATATTTACATATAATAATTATATTTCGATAAGAAATTCAGTTGGTCCCAATTATTGTCACAATATGTATTGTTTACTAATAATTAAAACTTTTTTTTTAACATACATGAATTGTTGGTTTTTGTAACATATTTCTATGTTCTAATAACAAATTTTTTATGACATACCTAGTGTCTTTTACCTCCAACATGCCTCTATAAATAGTACGACTAAAGTGAGAGTTAAATAGTGTTGTTTAACGTTTAACGTAAGTTTATTTAACATTGAACATAGCATTATCTTTTTTTTAAATCAACTTATATTTAGACAACACTATACATGGTATATAATACCCCTGAAAAGGTCTCGATGAGCCGATTTTAAAAATATAACCTTTACAACATTGCACAACGTCTACATAGTTTACCTCCCAGGTAGATATCGGTAAATATTTAATTTAATCTTCATGATATAGGTACGTACCTAACATAGACACAACTATTAAGTTTCTTGAATTATTTTAGGCCAGTGCAATATTTATATTTTATATTTTCTTTAAAAAAACTGTAATGTAAGTCTGACAGTGTTTAGCATTTATAGATAGAACATTTTTCTATTACTTCAAGGGACAATTTACAAAATAAACAATTATTCATATAAAATTTTATTACAGTCAAGAATTTATCCTTGTTTAAGGGTCGATCGTTTCACCTCTGAGTAAAGTTACACGTAAGTTTACTTGACATATTAACAAACAATAGCCGTATAGTTTAATCAGCAAGTAGTAACTTTCAACTTAATGAAAAAAATGGCCCTAAATAAAATATAGGTATAATAAAATTGTCATACTTTTTTAAAACTTCCTTTGTCTTTTGTTGGAAACAAAAAAATTTGTTCAGTGCATAATTGGGCATATTCTGTATATATTCTTGGGTATATTCTGTAGACTCTGAAACAAAGAACAAAATAAACTATAATTTAAAGTACACATAACCTCAAAAATAATAGTAATTTTTTTACCTCTGACGTTTTTCAGTGACAATCGTTGAATTAACACACATACTTCCGATTTATTAAAGTCGCAGTTATATTTAAACTTAATTTTTAATACAATCTACAAATAAAATTGTCTCATGTTGTTTTTTTAGAATTTGACAGCTTAAAACGTTGAGAAGATAGAATATGAAGTAAGTAGATAACGAAATAAAGTCTATTTTGTGATATGACAAGTGGAGGCACTTTGCGTCATATTTTGATTAATTTTAAGTTAATAATTTTATATTTGTAGATTAACGAAATGAAAATGTTTTTGTATCATTTAAATCACGCTATTTTAATAAAGGGCATGTATTATCACCAAAACTGACTAGCTCGAGTTTGACATATGTCGTAAAAGAGTAATACAAAAGTGAGACGTTTAGTACCGTCATTGCATCTCTATATCTATGATTTGAAAGATTGGTATGGCCCCGCCTACTTTGTGACGTCACGGTGTGCGTTTCGCAAATTAGGCTGATTTAAGTTATTTTATCATTGTTTCACTACATTTCAGGGATCTATTATCGTGTTATATCTCTTTTTAGCTAAAGATTTTCAAGAACGCTTCTCACTCCCGCGGGCTAACTTATAAAAGCGCGCCACGAGCTCAGTGGCGTACCCAAAAATAGATATTAACACGTATAAAAACAATAAAATTATTAAAATTGAATTAATATTTTTATGTCATTATTTTAAAATAATGTGTTTTTATAAAATGTAACTGGGTGTTCACTGCACAAATGAACCAATGGAGAAACCGCCTCTGATTGAACAGCTAATCATGAATGCATGCCTTAATGCCGGTCTATATTTCCCTTTCTTCTTTGTTAAAACTGAGTCTGGTCCACTCATCGAAATATTAGCAGAATATCTTGTGTCAGCGAAAGACGCACCGCACCCAAAAATACTACAGAGAGTGTCGAACAAATGTCTATGTAATAAAATACTGGAAGCTGACATTTAGCTTAGTTTTTAGGATTCTGTACCCAAAAGTTAACCAACGGACTCTATTACTTACCCTCGGCTGTCCGTCCGTCTGTCTATCAGCGGGCTGAATCTCATGATCCATAATAGGTAGACAGTTGAAATTTTCATACGTCATAACAACAAATAATAAAAATAAAAATAAATTAAAAATTAAGGGAGGTGGTCCTTACTAGAACCGTTTTTTTTTTGTTTTTCTTGCACAGAACCCTTAATGCGCGAGTTCGACTCGCACTTGGCCGGTTTTTCTTAATTTGTTTCCTAAATAAAATGTATTGTATTAAATAATAATCCTTCCGCTGATCCCTAAACTGCGATTACATCGTAAATTATTAAGTTTTGAGGTCAATAACAAGTATACTTTTTTTCTATTAAAATAACATGGTTTTAATATTCTTTTACAAGCATAACGCTAACTTACACAGCAAAAAAGTTTAGTGCACAATTAAACCACAAATGTGGCCTATGTAGCGTCCTCTACAAAAAAAATCGAAATAGGTACAAGATTATGATTTCTCGTGTCCAAAGACCCCCAGTTCAAAAACGCTAAAGTTGTTGAAAACAATAAAACTCCAAATTTTACTTTTAACACCCTTTATATTCCTTTTTAGCCACATTTTTATGAAAAAAGTTGATATAAATCGTAGTAAAAGCTTTATTTCTTTTGATAGAGAAAATAAGTATTTATAGTCTTATTTATAGTCTTAAATATTTTTCTCCTTGTTATTATGAAATTTCTGGAAAAAAAAAATTTCTTATTTTTCACTTCCAATGAAAGTCATAAATTATAGAACACAAACAAATATTTTTTTAATATCGATATGACAAACCGAACCGATAAATAAACCTCTCTCTTGTAAAATGAGGGATAACTTGTCACGGCCTTTTCTATAAAATGCTTTGGAAGTATAAGGAAATCCGCAGTAAATTTCCAGCAAATCCGGTGTCGTTCAGTAGTATCAACAAACAAAGGCTATACGTGAGCCAGAGATAGATTTGAAGAAGCTGATACGGCAGAAATTGAAAACAATTTTCAAAAGTATTCCTCGCCTTGTGCCTCTCAGATAAAACATTTCTTTGGGACTTTTTTTGTGCTTTTATTTTAGAAGTATTTGTTTTTGTCTTGTCTTTAGAAAGGTAACCTGTCGAGTTGATTTATTCTTTTGCTAGATTTATTAAATTATTTTTTTTAAGATAGGGAACGAATTGTAAACACTTTTTTAGTTGTTTGTATATGAGAATTAAACGGTCTAATATTATAATATAATCGTATTTTGTATTAAACAGGAACTTAAATAAAAAGCGTCGTATAAATAAAAATATGGGAATAGGAAGGTTTCTGGATTAGAATTTAATCTTAACTTGGAAAACAATTTGGTTTACTAAAAAAAAAAAATATTGAAAAATCAGATTTATTTAATTTTGTCGCATTTTGTTAGCACATAAATGTAAATCTTATTTTATTGTTGCGTTAACTATTTGGCTGGTATTTTCCTATTAATTGTAGGGGATAACACTTACACAATTTAAATTCATTATTTAATCAAAATAATAATCTTATTTAATTAGTTCCTGAACTTTAAATCACAAATACACAAATACTTTTAGGATAACTTATTAAATAACAGTTTCCAAGGATATAAATTATTAAGTGCCTTTCTACGGGATCCTTAAATTACTTGAACGATGCTATTATTTTTATACGATTTGGAAGTTTATTACAAACTTGTAGCCATTAAAATAGTTAAAGATATTAGCTGATATTATAAATTTGTAATAAAGATTCTTAGTAATAGTACGAAAATTAAAGATATTTTTATAAGAATTCAAGGAAGATTTATGATACGCACTTCTTTTTTAATGTTCTCTCTACCTTGGTGTCAAAAACTGTTATTCAACTAACGATTCAAATTTTCTTACATTTTTCGAGATATATAAGGTATTAGAATACATCATGCTTTTCTATTAAGACTTTCTTGCACAGTTATTGCAGAACGACATTTCTATTTTTTCTTTTATTATCTTCACAGTGAATTGTCAAATAAACCGATCTGGATACATAGCATTCCATAAATCACAAACTTCTTGTTGGGTTAGGGAGTTGTTACCAAAGCCAGACTTTATTAAAATTTATATTCTTTTATTTTCACTTAAACGTACCATTATTTAAAAAGTTAATAACTAGCTAATTGACAATGCAGATTTATTGTTAGATATTATAGAGAAGCCGGTATTGACATATTTTGTGCAACGTTTTTAATGTATGCATCCTGTATTTTATCTTAGTTTTGGAATGGTCTAGTAATACTATATTTAACGCTAAAATATTTTTGAAACATATTACAGGATTGTCAAGCAATTTATTTTTGTGTGAAATTAACGAATGGTAGAGACCCCACTATAAAATTATCATAATTTAGGTAGGTTAGCAATGATTTCAAAATTGTTTAAAATACACACTTACATACTTAGCAAATAGTGATAATAGAACTGGTTCATTTTATGCAGAGTGTTTTAAAAAATGTAATAAATATGGTTCATTTTAAGTTTAATTTACTCAAGTTTTTCAAATGGAATACCCTGTATATAATTTTAGCATTAAATTCGTTATGGATTTACCTATTCAACGATACCAACATGTCAACCTATTATACATATAGGGGCGTATATGATCGATAGCTGTTTAATTATTGGAGATACGAAGAAACTTTTAAAACAAAATTTGTGGGATAATGTACAATTATTCCTAAATCTACAGGGTAGTCCATAAATGATCGGCGTACCAAAATTATACTTTTCTTTTTAATACACCATCTGGTTAACAATTTTAATAGACTTAAAATTCCTAAAATGTTTTCTGTTTGATGTATACATTGTATGACTAAACGCGAGATTATGATATCCTCAATTTTTTCATATGATATACCCTTTTTGTTGTACCACCAATTCATAAATAAATTTCTTAATTTTTATTTTGTTTGGCATTCCCCATACCCATACGTATTTTTTCTCAAGATTTTGATAGTTTTATTAAAAAAAATAGCAATCTAATTCTAGTTGGCTTTACAAACTTTGATCAGTCACAAAACTAAAAATACGGTCTTATTGATTTTCATAATTCTTCAATTAGAACAATCTTATTTTCAACTTAATTTATCTGAATATAAAAATGTTGTGTTTCCTTATTGCCATCAGTAGCTCTAGGTTTAAAACATCTTGGTAAATACAGGTAAAACTCAAGGACTGTAACAGAGAGGCGTACTGAATTAATTACGAATCAAAAAGCCAACTTTATGACAATTACAAGCAAAAGAGTCAAGCAAACGCCTAAAATTTTTATAAACCCATTTTTCAGAAGTAATATACACCATCCATATAAGAAATGCTAAAAAAATTAAAATTAAAGAAATTAAAAAATTGAGAAAATGGTATCCGCGCGTTTTGGTACACCCTATATGCAATATATATAGCAAACGAATGGAGTCTATTAAAATTGTTTGACGATGTGAAAATATTCAAATATGTGTAACTACCTACAGGGTGTTTTGCTTTAAAAAAGTATAAGATTAATTGTTAAATATGGTCATACAACTTTTGTATTAAAAATTTCTTCATATTGTCAATAAAAAAACAGCTAACTGTCAATTAGGCACTGTATATGTATAATTGGCTAACATTTTGGTATTGTTGAATAGGAATATTTATAAGGAATTTTATGCTAAAATAATGTATTGGGTATTTGAAATAATTGATTAAATTGAACTTAAAATTAGCCATATTTAAGACATGTTTCAAAACACCCTGTATAAAATAGACCAGTTTTGTCACCACCATTCGTTAGCTTTGTATATGATAATTTTATTTGGAGTCTGAATCATTCTCTAATTTGACAATAAGTAATTGCTTGGCCACATTGGAATATTTTTTAAAACAATTCTAGGGTTAAATACAGTATTACCATAACCATTATGAAACTGAAACAAAATACAGTTCTATTATACATTTTTATTTGCCAGAAAAAACATAACACCCTGTATAAATACGAGTATGTCTTGTTCAAATTCGTATAACTTTTAGTTAAAACTTGTTTGTGTATCTGTAGCACAAATTGATGTTTACGCACTAATATATGAATATTCTCACGTAATTTATCACTATTTACAATAGCATTCCTTTATTAATTGTTCAACGATATTTCGTATGCAAGTCGCTAAATCCTGACATTTTATCAAAAATTTTACTAAAAAAATACGTGTGGCACTCGAAGACTGCCGCGGTAAAGCTATTGCATAGCATTTTTTATCAACTTATGCAATTATAATTATTTATTTTATTTATGCAGTATCTTTTTTTCTTTGATATTAATTCAAGTTACACTTTTTGAGCGTGGTGACCGATAAGAAAACAAATATTTTTTTTATTGAATAAATGAGAAGTTAATATTGTTTAAAATATTTTTATTATCTTACAATACATGTAGGTTATTCAGGAATTTTTATCATTGAAACTATAGGTTTATGATAACTGAAATAAGAAACATAAGTTTGAGACTTGATATTCTCTAAATATCCGAAAAATACCGCGCCAATGGTGGCCCCATATTTGGTTGTGGATTCTTGTGGATCATTATTCATTTTCAAATTCAATTTTTCCGAAATTGTGTCTAAAAGAGGTAGAATCAGTTATGAGCAGTTAGCAGCTAGTCTACATGCATACGTCTAGTCGCACGCACACAAACACCGTGCTGAAGTCTGCCGAAGTCTGTCGAACTGAAACGACGTGGACGGTCGGAGTGGGGAGTGATTTATCGATTTTACGATATTTCGGTTTTTCGATTTTTCGATTTTTTGATTTTTCGATTTTTCGATTTTTCGATTTTTCGATTTTTCGATTTTTCGATTTTTCGATTTTTCGATTTTTCGATTTTTCGATTTTTCGATTTTTCGATTTTTCGATTTTTCGATTTTTCGATTTTTCGATTTTTCGATTTTTCGATTTATCGATTTTTCGATTTTTCGATTTTTCGATTTTTCGATTTTTCGATTTTTCGATTTTTCGATTTTTCGATTTTTCGATTTTTCGATTTTTCGATTTTTCGATTTTTCGATTTATCGATTTTTCGATTTTTCGATTTTTCGATTTATCGATTTTTCGATTTTTCGATTTTTCGATTTTTCGATTTTTCGAATTTTCGATTTTTCGATTTTTCGATTTTTCGATTTTTCGATTTTTCGATTTTTCGATTTTTCGATTTTTCGATTTTTTGATTTTTCGATTTTTCGATTTTTCGATTTTTCGATTTTTCGATTTTCGATTTTTCCGCAGTAGCTGTCACCAAATGTCAAATGCATCATTTCTATTTTGATCTTTGTAATGTCCATATTAATACTAAAATCAATATGATTGTTAAATTATTAAAATTGTTGTAAATTAGATCCTAGATATTTATCTTTAACAATTATTATTAAAATAATTTTAAAATAACTAAGATATGTTTGCTCTTTATTCTGATTAAACACATAACCGATTAGATCATTAAATTGACGCATGGCCTATTAGCTTAGATGGTTAGAGCGTCATACTTATCAACTTTGCCATTCGAGACCTGGCGAGCGACCGCGTTCAAATCCTGGCGGGGCCAGAATTTTTTTTTAATTTTTTTTTGTTTTTTAATTTTTTTTTTATTTAGAAATGTAATATACTATATAAATCTTGCAAAAAAAATTAATATCTAATATTTACGCCAGCCGCGAATATTTGTGATACCAATTTATTAGAAGCCAGAGAAAGCTCTTCTAGTTCTTGTATTGCATAAACGTTCCAGTCCGCAGACGTATATTTAACTCCGCTTCATACTAATACGAATAGGGTCGGATAAAACCTTCCACGGGTTTTAACGCCGCACCGCTGTGCCGGTCGGAATGAGGGATGTTAGGTTTATTTTCGTTACGGTGTTACGGAATTTCTTGATTCGGTCGCCGCGCTCAAAGTCCGCGATAAAAGCTATGCAATAGCTTAATAAAAAGTATACGTTCGTTAATTGTTTACATTGAATATTTTGCAACCTATTTTAGCCAATGCAAATATTCTAAACTCTTCGGCTACTCCAGTCTTTGGAATTACCAGGTGTCTTCTGTTTTCGGAACCATCATCATTCTTTGGTACTCACTTTTATAAGCCTTCCTCCAGAATAAAACTTGACAGCGTCACCTTTATGTATTAGTTACAAACATGAAAAATTTACAAGATACACCTTTGACATATTGACAACTGAATGTCAAATATACAAACTGGTGCTTTACAATATTCATGGGGCGACAATCTTAATTTTGGTTTGATAAGTCTTCGTCAAGATTTAACTTACCAGACCAATTTTATTCAAAAGGGGAATAAAAAACAAACAGTTTGACGTATAATTTTTTCTTATAACTTGTATAGAACATTTATCGTAAAAATATTTATATTAAGGGTGATGTGACAAACGGTTGTGTCGAAAATAGGGGTGCCAGACTTAAATTTTTATTACCTACTAATCAAATACTGTTAAATAAAATAAATTATACCTGTTTTAAAAAAATATTCCTATTATGGATGACTACCCACTGGAAGACTCCAGGTTTAGATCAATCGTCCCACTCTGAGTTCACATTGTAAATACCCTCTCCTGTGTTTTATATCTTCGAACCGTCTCTATACCAGATTAATTTGTTTCGTTTATATTTTTCCGGCATCACATTACTCAAAAAATATTTTTTTTTTCATAATGCCTGCTGTCAAATAATAGTGATAAAGGACTCATGAAAATCTGCCTCTCCTTCGTATTTTTCCTATATTTTTTAGTTTTTTTTATCAGGTCGACAACATTATTTTGAGTACACTTCTGTGATCTCGGGTTTTCTTTAGTAGAAATTAGGTTCCCATATACCTAAATTTATAGCCGAACCAATTCTCTTCTAAACAGCGAAGAAGAAAACCTCTTTATAGGTGAAACTCGTTAAACAAAATTTCCCACTAATGAATTTAACTTCCAGCAGAAGTTCTTTAAGGAAAGTTTAAGTATTTAGATTTTCTTGTTGATAAGCTCCTAAACTGTTTCGTAATTTTTCTCACCAACGCCCTTGAAATTACTTTCTATTTTTAGTGTAACAAGTTCATTAGTAGGTAATTGCTTTAGGGCTTGATGCAAATTTTATCCAATTTCTCTATCGACGATACTTACATCTTTTAGTCTGAAGATATGTAAATTTTGTATCGAAAAAGTTTTAAATATGTAAAGTTTCAAGAAAGAAGCATTGTAATACCATTAGCGTTTTGTGATTTTTGTGGTAAAAAATTATTCAAAGAAAATTTTATCCATTGAAAAAAATCAATTATAATTAAAAGATTAATTGCGAATAACACATAACAGAATAATTTATTAGAATACAATAAACTATACAGGGTGGGCCACTTAAAAGTTCCACCCCTCTTATTCTCGTTATTCATTGAGATATCGGAATAATTTTGTTTCTGTTTGAAAGAGTGGAACAAATACTTTCTTATGAAGGATTCATTTATTCTGTGACGTCACGGCTTACTTCTGGTTTTTCCGGAAGTAACAGAAAATCGCAATTTATTTTTTATTTTTAAATTGAAACCGACTTTTTTTATTGTAAATTTTAATTTCTGGGACATTTTTGTATAATAATCGTGTATTTAAAATTTTCTGGCAGCTGTCAAAATGGCCGCAATATTGGATAATATTTTTTCTAAACAAGTTACTATTAATTCGTTTATTGAAAAAATATAGTGATGTATCTTTCATCTTTGATGTGTCATTTGTCATGTCAAAATACTAAAAATTGTGGCTTGTTTACGAACTAGTGCGTAAAAAATTTTACTTTACACATTAGGGAAAAAGTAAACTTTTATGCACTCCGTGGTGTGCGTAACGTGCGTACTTTACGCACAGTAGTAGAAAGAAAAATTATTACGACACGCAACAGATCTTTAAATTTTAAAAAATATTTCTTTTATTTTAAATTTTAAAGTAGCTTAATTTTATCAAAAAGCTTTAAAGAATTAATATAATAATACAAGACATACGATACAATAATAAATTAACATTGACATGCTCAAGACATTAAAATTTTCAATAAAAAACTGGGTTTCCATTTAAAAATAAAAAATAAATTGCGATTTACTGTTATTTTCGAAAAACAGGAAGAAAGTCATGACGTCACAGACCAGTTGAATAAAGTATTTGACAGTATTTATTCCAAGCTTTCAAACAAAAAAATGTTCATTCCCATATCTCAATTAATAGGGAAGATAAGAGCGGGTGGAATTATTAAATGGTTTGCTAGTAATAAAAATGCTTAGATACGCCACTGGTGTACTGTAATAGGAATTTTGAAGCTTACAATGATTTTATGAAGATCATACATTTCCATATTTTTTTTTAATAGTAAAATGTTTAGAACAAATATTATCCAATTTGGCGGCCATTTTGACAGATGACAGAAAATTTTTAATATACGCTTCTTATCCTAAAATGTCCCAGAAATTCAGATTTTCAATTAAAGAGGAGTTTGATTTTAAATTAAAAAATAAATTGCGATTTAAAGTTATATCCGGAAAAATCGGAAGTAAGCCATTGGATCCAGTATATGAAAGTATCTATTATAAGCTTTTAAACAAAAAAGTTTTTATTCCGATTTCTTTAATTAACAACGAAGATAAAAGAGAATGGAATTATTAAACGGTTTGCTAATAAAAAAAAATGCTAAGATACGCCACTGGTATACGGTAAATGGGTCTCAATGGGAATTTTGAAGCCCTTAAAGATTTTATAAAGATCATACATTCCTAAATTTTTTTCCATAAACGAATTAATAGTAACATGATTAGAAAAAATATTATCCAATATGGCAGCCATTTTGACAGCTGCCACAAAAATTTCAATACACGATTATTATACAAAAATGTCCCAGAAATTCAAATTTACAATAAAAAAAAATGGGTTTCAATTTAAAAATAAAAAATAAATTGCGATTTTCTGTTACTTTCGGAAAAACCGGAAGTAAGCCATGACGTCACAGAATAATTGAACCCTTCATAAGAAAGTATTTTTTCCACTCTTTCAAACAAAAAAAAATTCCGATATCTCCATGAATAACGAGAATAAGGGGGGGGGGGGGGTGGAACTTTTAAGTGGCCCACCCTGTAAACACATAAGTTCAAACTTTGTTTTAATAATAATTCGCCTGATTTTATACATTAAAACATGTTTCTAAAATAAAGTCTCATTATATTCCTTTATTTGTTTAAAAGTTTCTTAGTAAGCACTAAATATTAATTATTTTAAAAGTTTGTTACTTGGCTCGTAATTGTTCATTTTAAAATTACACTCTTATGCTCTTATCTTCATTGTGTTGTTAAACAAACATATATTTACCGTCATCAGCATCAAAGGGATTAAATAGGACATATTAAAAGCAAATATTCCCACACTTTTATACCGTGCTAAGCGGGATTACCTCAAACTGTAATTTTATTTAGGTACATAGCTGTCCTAAATAGGGACGTTCCGATTAAAATTAGGATTAAACTGTACAAGAGGACGTTGGTGTAATGTAAACAGATTGTAAAAGTTATTTGAAATTGTGGCATGAAATTATAGCATTTTCTGGATAGTAAAACATTGGATTAATACATTGTCGGTAACTAAAATTAATGTACCTAAATTGTAAATAACTAATAATAGCTATACTGCCGTTCTTCGCTTAAAAGTAGTATCTCCAATTTTATGATAAATTGGGTTATGGTGTTTAATGCATGTAACACATCATCTTACGTATTTTTTTATAGCTAAACAGTGGTAAAAGTCTTCTAAAAAGGAAATATCCGCCCATAAAAATAGTCCGGTTACAATTATTAAGAAACATAAAAGTGGTCTTTAACTTTAAATTTCATTCTTCGAGAAATATATTAAGAATGTTTGGCAGCTTTCTATTTAATTCTTACTTGTTTTGTACGAGTAATGATTTTTTACTGAAGCTGTATATAATTTGTACCTATATAAAGTATCATTAAACAGAATATATTATAACTTAAATTGAAAATGGATACTATAAGCTTTTACTTATCAAACTTTATTTCGTTTTAAACTGTTTTAAAATGTTTTATAAAGTTTTCCTCTTATAAATATTATCTCTGTTTAGATTTATTTTAGTTAATTTAAATAGTAATAATTTTTAACCCTTTTCTAATGAGTTCTTCTTCATGTTCGTTGTTTTTATTTTATTAAAAATTGAAACAAATATAACGCTTTTTGAAATTTTGTCAATCCAAATAAAACTAAGATGGAAAGTTTGAAATAACAATGATCTACTTCAAAATATCTACATTATGTAAATAAACCAACAATTCCAAATACCGCTTTGTATTTTCAATACCCCATTACAATTCTATGAATTTTAGATGAATTCAAGTAAATCTTTTTATTTTTATTTTATCTACATGGTGAGCCAAATAAAGTAAGTACAAAAGGTGAAAATAAACGTTTTCCTTCCTCTATATCCTGTATATAAGAGTAAGCTTTTTTGGTGGTAAATATGTTTTTTTTTTGATAAATTGAAGAATAGTTTTTTATCATATTATCATACTATTTTGCTTTATTACTATATGAACTGCTTCGTTCTATTTTAAAATAATAACAAAATAAAATAACATGTGTTCCTTGAAATAAAGCTTTTAATAAATTGTGCAGCATTAAATCTAATTAATAAATACATTGGTATTCTAAATTATTTTCTAACTTTATTCATAAATCGCGTGAAGTTTTATGATTATAATTTCTTGCACTGAAAATTTGCTAAATATATTATTAATTTATTTGTTACATTAAGCTGTCACAACTTTGTTATTAGTTGAACTCTCTCAAAGTTTAAATTGTTTCTCATAATATTTCTAATAAGATTTTCAAAATTGATAGCTTCAAGGTATAACGTATATTGTTTCCAAATAACCCATAAATAAGCTGTTTAACCTAAGTGTTATTAGATCTTGAATTACATATTGAATATTTTGTTGCTGCTTAACACAAGTGTTATTAGATCTTGAATTAGATATTAAATAATTTGTTATTTATTAGAATAAAATCGATAAAATTAATTGCGTGAGGTCGTAGGCAAAAAACTTAAGAGCCAAAATTTAAATGAAGATAGATACATATTCCTCAAATGATGTATTTATTTAGGTAGGCATATCTATATTATTATCCAGTCGAGCTCACACAGTAAACACATCTATATTAAAAAAAATCTGATGTGTCCAACACATGACTTTCCTATCTAGTTATTATAGGCATTTTCCGGTTATTTTGTACAACCTATTGCAGCATCTCTATAAATGTTTAGAGGATAAACTAAATATATACATTTTCCACATACATCTACCTCGAAACATTTTTCTATAGATATTCATTGAAAACGAAAATACAGAAAAATTTAAATTTAGCACTTCTCCATTACGGTCAATTTTAGAAAAATCATATATAAACAAAAATTATAGAAATCGATATCGCAAACAACTTTTAGTTCAACAATTTTCATAAAAATCAGAATTTTGCACATTTTGTCAAATTTCTCGAATACGGACCATTTCAGGAAATTTTGACATAGAACAAAAATTATAGATAATAATATTAGAAGTAACTTTTATTTAAAAAATTTTCTTCTCCAAACATAAATAACAGATATATTCCATAAAATATAAAAACGGCCTCCCATAAAGTACCCCCCCAGATGTTCCGACTTTGTCCAAAATCTAATCATTTCACGTCAGGCCGAAATAAACCTTAAGTTTAAAATTTAATGTTTTTTCCTTTATCCGTTTTTGAGTTTTCTTCAAATTTCGAAATTTACACATTTTCTCAAATATCTCGAATACGGTCCATTTTAGAGAAATTATGTATAGGACAAAAATTATAGAAAATTATATTATAAACAACTTTTATTTGAACAATTTTTATAAAAAATTATTTTTTTTACATTTTGTCAAATTTCTCGAATACGGACCATTTTAGGAAAATTTTGCATTAAACAAAAATTATAGATAATTATATTAGAAGTAACTTTTATTTGAAGAATTTTCTTCTCCAAACGTAAATAACAGATATATTCCATAAAATATAAAAATTACCACCTATAAAGTACCCCCCAGATGTTCCGACTCTGCCCAAAATCTAATCAGCTCATTGGACGCTGAAACAAAGCTTAAGTTTAAAATTTGGTGTTTTTCTGTGTATCGGTTCATGAGTTATGCGTTATACAGACACACACACACACAGACACACACACACACACACAGACACACACACACACAGACATCATCGCGAAAATAGTCAAAACGGATTCAGAGGACCTCAAAACGTAAAAATCCGTCAAAAACTTGAGGTCGAAAAAAATCATGATTCCTATACTTTCCTTATATCTGTATACAGATAGGAAAGTAAAAAGCTTCTAATAAAAGTTAATAAAAAAGTGGTTAAAAGTGGAAAGAAAATTCCTAAAATTGCAATTGCATTGACAGTACATTAACTCACTGATTTATAAAAATTTAGATGATGATATATTAAGTTACATTATAAGATTTTGTACAAATGAACCTAAATGAACGAGTGATTAACTTAGTTAAATTAGACAAATTAAAAATGACATTATTGTAAGGGGTTTTCTCGCCATAGAGAAAACGGTTCCTTACGAATGACGCTGGTTACGGGCGTTTCTCGAGCGCCAGATTTTTGGTGATGGTTTACTCCACAAACTCTCGAAACGGCGTCGAAAGTACTCGGGTAGCTACAGTTGGAGATGAAAAATTCCAGGGGTCAAAGGTAATTTAGACACAGGTAATAGTAGGCCACAAGTAACGGGCTTTAATCGTTGCTTGGGCTGGTACAGAACTTATCACTAGCTGAAATACAAGGGGGAAATTAAGTATGGAATTAGTAACCAGTAATACGGCAAGTTAAAATTGACACATATATTGTTTTAAGCTATTTACAACATTAAAAAAAAGAAATTATATATTTCAACGCCCACCCCAGTTGTGGTGATAGTCAATATAACCCTGAACAAAAAAAAAAATAAAGAAACGAAAAGGATGGTATTGAATCCCGACTAGTCTCAATCAGACGTCAAAATTGAATTAAAATAAAATGAATGTTTTGGTCGCAGAAAAAAAATTATTAACTTGGCTATTTACTCGGTAATTAAACTAAAACATAATTTCCCATTTCGGTAAGGAAAAATTCTAAGAACGGTCGTAGCAAAAATTAACTATTTAACTGTTGTATCGGGAATTAAACTAAAATGTAGGTGTTTTACTATTTCGGAAGCTATTGGACAATTGAGATTCATTATTGAAAAACAAAATAAAAAATAAACCGAATCCATCACTCATCAAATTAATAAAGAAATAAGTAACAACACAAATTACAAATAGAAGATGAAGTTACTACTCTCGAAAAAAGAAGTAGATGATATAAAAGCAAAGTACGGGAATTGGAAAAAGATGTAAGAGCAAATAATATAATTATTTTTAATTCGAAATTTCAGAGTGGTGACTTACTAAACTACACGGTAAATCTGTTAAACACTAACTTGGGACTACAACTAATTACCAGAGATATAAACAATATGTACACTATTGGAAAAGATCAAGAAAACAAACCAATAATAGTAAAACTAGTGTTGAATCTTGAACAAGAAATTGAAAGGAAAGAAAGAGTTATCTATGAGACATAGATGAAAAACGTGTACTAGTACATCTTAAATAGCAGAAAATCCCAAGTAAAAAAGACCATATATACAAGCAAACGTTATTTGTTGAAGACACAGCCTACACTTACAAAGGTTTGATAGATAATAAAGAGGAAGCTGCTGGAAAATTTGAAAAGCCTGCAGCTGGTGTCAACAAAAATACCGGCAATAAACATCAATTGTATCAGTGATTTCAATGCTTCATCTGAAGAATCAAAAATTGGATTTTTATATAATTTCGGGAGATATTAATATCTACCTTTTTATAGAGAAGAAGTCAAAGTCATTGAGTACACAAATATTTTAAGTGAAGAAGGGTACAAATCACTTATTAATAAATACACCAGGGTTCAAGATACTAAATCCTGTATTTATCATATATTTTATTGGATAATACCAAAGATGACAACAAATATATTCATTTTGTATTAGAAACATCGATTATAGATCATTTTATAAATTATTACCTGTGACAAAGCAAACTTACTACAAATTAATTTAAGTCAGGAAACCTGGAACTCAGTCATATTTGCCACTGAAAAATTTATTAATATTGTAAAAACCAACATAAAAAATGTGAATATATAAAAAATATAAAAGAAAAATTGAAGATAAAATTTACAAAAAAAAATATAATATACATAATACAACATAAATAATTATTAACGATATAGAAACCATTTAAGGGATTTAATTAGAATTGCTAAAACTAATTATTATATAAATTTGATAATAAAAACTAATCGTATCACTTCAAAGCTATGGAAAACGATAAATAATGTTATGCATCAAAGTCACAAATCTAATAGTATTAACGAAATCACTCTTGACAATGGTGAAAAATTTTTTGATAAAAAGATAATGGCGAACGAATTTTTGTACATTCTTTTTTAGTATTGGCGGTAATTTAGCAAGAAAAATAAAACGCGCTAATATTTTTTTTATAAAAAACAATTTCAAATTCGTTTTTTTTTTTCAACCGATACAACTGAGGAAAAAAATTTATATACTATTAATTCCCTCAAAAATATCAAAGCTCTGAATACTGATGATTTTTTTTATTACTCCAGCGCGGATTTAATAAAAAAATATCGAATGAAAGGTTTGGCACATATAATAAAAAAATAATCGTTTGAGAGCGCAGTATTTTCAACACCATTAAAAATAGCTAAACCTTTATTCAGAAAAGTAGAAATTGGATAATATGACAAATTATAGACCCACATTCCTTATAACAAATTTTGCAAAAATTTATGAAAAACTTTTGAAAATAAGAATGGCCAATTTTCTAAATTAGGTTTTAGAAAGAGGGAGGTTTACGCAAGATGCTATAGCTAAACTCACAAAGTATATCTATGAAAATATTGATTAGAAAAAAGCATCTTCGTAGACCTTGCTAAAGCATGTGATACAGTTAGCCACTCAAAACTGATTGAAAATCTGTAAAATATAAGTTTTAGAGAAAAACGCTATGATTTATTACTGTCATATTTAACAAATAGAAAGCAACCTATTACTATTGAAGATACAGTAAGTGAAACGAAGAATATGGTGTATGGCGTTTCTCAAGGGACCATATTAGGGCCAATTTTATTCAATATATACCTTAAAAACGTACTTTTTTTTAATTATGAAAGCACTGACTGGGCATCTTTAAAAATATTAGTTGAATGTGACTTGCCTCATATATTTCATTGGTTTCAACAAAACTTACTAACGGTAAATTTGACTAAGACATTCTTTGTTCCATTGACATCATATTTAAATGCTTTACCGAAATACAACAAAATTGAAATTGATGTCAACAATATTGGAATAGAAATTAAAGCAGTTTCTAATATTAAATACTAAGGAGTCTATATGGGATATTTATATTAACTTTGTGACTAAAAATAGCAATAGCATCATTGCATACATTCAAAATTTTCTCACAAATATTAAAATGGGATGAGCTAAGAATATTATATTACGATCTTGCTGAAATCCATCATATTACTTATTCAATTATTGCTTGGGGCGGTGCACTTGATTGTCACATAAATAATTGTCACAAAGATTTTTATGAAAAAACCGTATACTTACCCAACAGAACAACTCTTTGAAGAGAGTCAATTCTTTGATGCTAGACAACTGTGCTGTGAAATCTTCTCATACTGCAGCATTACAACAAGAAATAACTAAAAACAAAATACAATTATAATACTCGTTCTAGATCCCATACTTTTATCTTACCTACAGTGGATAAATTAAATACGCAGAGAAGTTTTTGGTACATGGGTCCAAAATTATACAATAGGTTTCCTGCAAAAATAAAAATTATTAATTCTAAAACAATTTGTAAAAAATAAAGATAAAACTGTGTATATTACAACACTCTCGACTAACTCTACATGCTATAATAGAAAATTTGTTTTGTTAAAAAAAAACTGATTATATACTGACCTTAAAAAATACTTTTTCGTAAAAAAAATTATTTCAAAATTAAAAAAAAAATTAATTTGATCTTTTTTATTGGTTTGTTGACGGATCACAGATAGGTTTTCCTTGTGAAGTGTGCAGTACCCCCAATAAATAAATTTTAAAGAAAACAAATATATTTCATTTAGATACAATTTTATTTCGTTAATGGATACACATTATCTTACCTATATTTTTATTTTTGTGTTTTTTATTTAAATATTATACAAATGGTCTAATACTGGTGGTCTAACACTGGTGGTGTAATACTACTATGAATATTTATGTTATGAGCCGGCTCTTTTAAGACGCGCTTCCACCGACGGACTTGAAGTACCTATATGGTGTGTGCGTTTACACAATTAATTTTCTCATGGGTGGTGCGTGCGTTTACACATTACATCAGCAATGAATTGTTAGTACATTTTCGAAGTTTACGTAATGTTTCAGGGAAAATATAGCACCTAATTTAATATTAATTTCTATGCATTGTAAACTGAAAAATATTTATTTTTAAATCTCAAAGTGTAGGGAAGCGGTGCTTCCCCCGTTTCCATGGACCGCACGCCCCTGGTAGCTGTAATAAATTATGTATACACTGTTTTACCAAATTTTTTATATTTATAACAACATACTTACCTATAGATTTTGCAATACCTAAATAATGTATGGAATAAAATTTTACAACAGACCAGAATAGTTTTAGGTTAAAGTAATTCTTCTGAATTTTAAATATTTCTCTTGACAAAATTCAAATATTTTTGACTCTCAATCACATATATAAAAAAATTAAACTCTGTCCTTTTTAGATTTGCAAAGACTGCTGTGATATTTAATCGAATTTCTTCTTCAAAGTTTTTAAGTTGTTCAACCATTGTCTGTATGAAGGTATCTCACATCTCACTCATACACATGAAGTTGAAAAACTACAGAACAATGATTCAACTAACCAGTGTAAAGAAAACTTTTCTTATTATGAAGTGTCAGCTAAAATTTCTACTTTTAAGGATTAAACATGCCACCTCAGAGTGCCACTACTGATTGAATGCCTATACTGGGCTGATACTAAGTGAATTTATCTTAGCCATAATTTATTAAGATAGTTTTCAAAACTAATTCGAGACAGCAAAAAGGATTGTCTCATATTCAGATCAGCTAATGTTTTTATAAAGGAAATTTTCCCATTTCCAATTCCTCCTACAAACATCCTCAATACCAAACAAAAAAAATATATACATAATGCCTAAGCTTTTATCTCGTTGTACCTAAACTCGAAAGCAAACATAAACAGTTAAATTTATGAGATGGAAAACGCATGCGGAAAATAAACATTGTCGCCTTATAGGCTTTCCCATTGGTTTAATGCCGAGCGAGCAGAGAAAGGCCCTCAAAAAGAATCATTTCTTCCAGATCGATGAATTCTGCAATGCTTTTTTTGTACTTATATACATGGAATTACCCATTAGGGTTGTGTTTCTTAGCTTTATTGTTTAGGACACAATGGTGATTGTGTGTTGAATAATATGTTTTTATTTTTAAAAGTAATTCAGTGTGATTAATATATTAACCAAAGGTTCAACTGAGAAAAGGTTGTTATTTTGTTTTTAGCTTGCATAGTTATTTCCTCAAAATAAAAGTAGATTTGTATAACGGCGCAAACATATCTGTCGACAGCCTATTTTACGTCAATCTTTGTTTGATTTTAAAAGTAATTCTTAGAATACTTAACAAACCTTTAATATGGAGTATTTATTATTAAAAACATACATTAATTCCACTATCATAACTATTTGCAAAATTTGATTAGGTACCTAAACTTTAAACGACTATGAATCCCAAACCGTTTGTAATGCAAACCGATATTTGCATAGGTTTGGGTTAACTTCATTACTTCTGAGAGTGTTCTGTTTCATAAAAAAATACTTTGAAGGAGGTGTATGTATATTCAAATGGATTTTGAAGAGACTAACTTTAAACGGGCAATATTTGAATGTGTAATTTGGTCATCTATTAATGAAAATGAATAAAATTTATGACTAGGTTTAATATATTCCGTATAGCTAAGTATAGCTTAAATAATTTCGAAATGTAACCTTTAAATTCTCTTGAAATGTACGAGTATCTGTTTAATACTTTAAGAAATTTCGTACAACAGAACGTAATCCAGACAAACTGCTTAATGTGTCATTGCGAGAAACTTTTAGTAACGTAAAACTTTGTTTTGTAAGTTTTCTAAATTAGATTTACTTGAAAAGTTTACTTTTATAAAACAGTTAAAGACTTTTCTGCGGATTTAGTTATGTGAAGTATTGGTTTTTGAAATTAGAAGGTATATTGGAGTTACATAGAGAAGTAGAGGTAATATATAATGTGGAAATGGAAATTGAATAAACTCAGTATCTCAATAATTAATGTGTATTAAAAAAATCTAGAAACAAATTAATTTTAGATTTTGTAATGACTTCATGTAACATAAAATGCTCTCAATTATCCTTTAGGCCAACCTGCAATATCGTATAGAAAGACGTCAAGCTTATCTTATCGTGTACGAACTGGCGTTAACGTAAGTGAAAAAGAGATGTAAAAAAAATCGTTTTTCTCACTTTTTTGCTTTTATCAATTACTTAAAAAGTTGTTTCTGTCTGATAAAGTCTCTACTTCATTATCAAGTACACCTAAATGAATCATTATAAAGTAAATAAAAAGTACAACATACATTTTGTTTAAAAGAAGGAATATCTCTGTATCTGTAACGTGTGGAGGGTGTGTTACCCCCACGGCACTTAGGCGTCATTAGGCCCATTGTGCATCCTCCTAAGATGATAGGCACCTCCTAGCTCGTGCGCCAGCCTACAGATTTAATATAGTTGACAACGTCGCCAAGAGGTGCTTCTCTTATATCGGCCGGTGTTAGCCGATACTCGCCGAACACAAATCTTCTAATAAATGAGAGCGTCGGGCAATCGTAAAGGATATGCTCGATGGTCTCATCTTCTTGTTCGCACTCTCTGCAGAGTGCGGATTCTGACAGCCCCATGATATGGAGATGCTTCCGTACTTGGCAATGACCAGTCAGAATGCCTGTGACCAGACGCAGATTCTGTCTAGTCATAGTCAAGTATTTGTTTCTTGTTTCATCCCATCTTTCCTTGAATTTCACAAGGGAATGTTCTTTAATTAGGTCTGTCACTACCGATTTTGTCAGACCAATAAGAGGGCCAGGTCCAAAAAGTATTTGGTTGGCTGCTTTCTTGGCTAGTGAATCGGCAAGACGGTTACCTTTGATCCATCTTAAGGTGACCACATTGTTAATGGATACTTCGGCCAAAGCTTCATGACATTTTAGTACTAACCCTGGATAAATTCGTGGTCTGTTCAGGGTGAGTAGTGCTTGTCTGTTATCTGTATAGATGGGCATGTTCCTTTCAGTGATATTATTTCTGGTTATTTCTTTTGCTGCTATGAGAATCCCCGTTAGCTCTGTTTGAATTAGACTGACACTATTACTCACAGCCCATTTTATGTTTAAGAATCTGGAGTATATTCCGCATCCTGAAGAAGGAATATTATAACGCTTAAGTTTGGTAATAACATCAAAGGTCATTATTAATTCAAGCAGGTATTACCAGCTATGGTTACAAACTATGGTTACAAATAACACAAAAGGACAGAGTATCCTTGTCCATTAGAATGGCGTCTGCAGACCAAAAGTTAATTGTAACTATTTCCGTAATTGTAACGTACATCGTACTATTTTTTTTTTTTTAATTGTAGACGAATGTCCAACTTAGATGGTTCAGGCATTGATTTTTTTTAAATTAATTGTTTTTAATTAAATACGTGTGGTAGAAAATGGCCTATGTTTAGACCTTTTTCATTGTAAGAATAAACTTCAAATTCAATAGATTTTCTGAAGATGAAACCTTGAACCACCTAAGATAAACATTTTTCTATCAATTTGTTCAATCGGAAAATACGAAAAGGCTCATACTTCCGAAATAGTTATAAATGAAAATTGGGTTGCATTTTATGTGTAATCATTATTAAAAAAAATTGGGACTAAAAATGGCGTCCTCACTTTCCGAAAATAATCAATAATTAGTTTATCCCTGCTTCCATAGATGGATTGAAGAGATATTGCATTTCGTTTATGCTTTTACAGCATAAAACCGAATTAAAATTTGATAACATCAAATGTTTTCTTTTTTTAAATATATTGTAGTATTTAAAAAAAATAATTACACTAAAACGATTTAATAACATGACAAAAAGAATATGGAATGTGTGATATTAATTTACAATCGAGCAATGATCACCTGGTTGAATTTGGTTACGTTATTGAATGAAGATATTGCGAAACAATTAGATGAGCAGCTGGGTTTAGATACGAGGGTTTTAAAAATAAGTTAAATTTTAATAATAAATACGATGTACTCTTTTTTTTAATTTTTGAATATTTCAACTTTAAAGTAGTTTATATTACAGTATCGAAAATGAATAGAGGTACTATTATAAGCAGATACAACAGCGATAGTAACAATAGTAGTCTTTTTATGTTGTGGTAGTTAAGATTCGGTATCGACGGAGAGTTAATGCATTAGTCACTCTATTCATTTTCGTTACTGTGATATATAGATATTATAATAGAGATAAAATAGAAATACTTATGAATTAGATCACTAGCTTCTAAAAAAATAATCCAGATAGGATAGTAGTTTATATACCTATTATTTTTTTACTTTCCTATCTCAACGGGCTAGTGTATGAGTAAATAACAAAAATTTACATCAACATAATAGAAAAAGATAATCTTCACGTAGGTAACTTCATAATCGAATGTTTCTTGTTTATAAAAAATGTAGAAATTGTTAATTAATTCATACAGTGTTTTAATAAACATATAAAGTAAAATTTTTGTACTTTAAATGAGAGCTTTTAAATATGCGTATTATCAATACTGTTTTAACTTGTTAAAAATAATTTTTGCTTCGCTGCAATAACATGATTATGATTTGCGAAAAAAATTAAAAACATAAGCTAATTTTGCAAATATGCTTGAATTTGAACAATGTTATGTGAAAATAATTTTATTTTGACTAATTTATGAAACTTTTTTTTTTATTTGGTGTGATAGGCATCGACTGCTAAGGTCATTAGCCTCGTGTTCTGTGTAGGCTTTGTTACTGTTTCCCCGCGCCATTTTAGGAACAGCACTGTTAATTATAACCCAACAGTGAATGGTCGAGTGGGGAATCCTACCAAGGTATCAGAAAATTTATGAAACTGTTAAGGGTAAATTAAAAAAAAATGGGAAAATATTATTTCTTATCATGGAGGTCATATTTTGGTATTTAGGCATAACTTTTAATTCTATACAAGTTTTCTTAATAACATTTTGCTGAACTTTCTGAAATACTTTACTCTTGTATGAATTTATTTTTGACCTACCGTATAAACTGTTTGACATGCAACGATTCTAAGTGCACTTTAAATAATAATCGCAGATGTACCTACCAACTTTTGGCGATATATGTTCCACACATCAATGACCACACTGTATGCATATACTAAACTATAAACTATAAAAAACTTTGAAAATTGCACAGAAAGAACTTTAGATAACTCGGAAAAATTGTTTATTATCCACCACTCAATATGAAATAGAAATATTCAAGAACCAAATCGTTTTTTTATACAACTCCCCTACTACCTTTCAACGTTATGGAAATAAATCAAAATATTAAAAATTTAATTTTTTGTTACTGTGATGTTTAGAATTTTTTTTCTCTAGAATGCAGGTAGTCAAAATTAAATTATTTTTATTTCTTAATACTTTTATAAAATTTACAACCTTAATCTATGAACATTATGAATTTTAAAATCAAATAACTACTTCCTTGATCCTCTAAGTCTTATAATAAGTATTATAATAATAATTATAATAATACATTGTCTAGACTAAGGTACTTAATACCTACTTACGGAAAGTGAAATCATTTTAATTTAATCCCAGTATTTTTAAATGTGTATCTTATATTTCTTATATTATAAAACAATGAAAATGGAAGCAATTTGTTTTTCTACCTTATGGAGTTAAAAATTTTCTTAAAATCAATATAAGAGCTAAATATTTATTTCCACAGGTGTCAACGATATACGCCATCAAATATTATAGGATTTAAACCCAAATCGCCGAATCCAAAGTCCCAAGCTCTGCAAATTCGAGATTCTCAATGCTAATCGATTTTATTTTTGTAAGAGACTGTACAAAACACATGTAAGCTTAATATGGATATGTTATAATTTCATTAAAATCCATCCGGCAACCTCGCAAATATATGAATGGTGCGCTATAGAAATTTGTGACTTCCTCATACCAACTTTAAGGGTTTGTTTTGGTTCAAACAACTGCTGATCCAGTTCTCAAATACAGTGGACGAATTAATTTTTCAAGAAAACCGTCGCGTCGCGAGGTTATAACAACCTCTTAGCTGATCGAGTGTTATTTTGTTACCACGCGTTGATTGTAGCGTATACAATGTTGCCAAGCTGTAATTATTTTACGCAAAAACGCATCGATTGCTTTAAAAATAATTTTATCTTAAAAATCTACATCTTTTTACTAAGACGGTCAAAAAATTCAGCGTTTTTTATAAAATTTTATAACTTTTTGATTTATATTACATTAGTTCTTAAAAAATATAGTAAGAACCATTTTCGAGATATCTTGAAATAAATGCATTGCTTGTGTACACGACAGGTTTCCAGAGTGTTAATTATGCACATTTTGATTGTTAATATCTTGTTTCAGATGCGGTCAAAACATTTAATTTTTTTAGTTACTTAAAAGACACTTTCATTAACCTTATATTTCAATTTTATTGAATTCTTAAGAAAAGCCGTTTTACGAGTGAACTGTCTTAAATCTCTATTTGTTATTAAATTAAAAATATTTTACAAATAATAATAATATTAGTGCTACAAATAAATACCAATCTTCAATAAATTATCTTAAAAAGTTTAATATTCTGCTTCTACGATAATAAAACTACAGAACCAATCTCGTTATTTTGTTTGTTTTGCAAAATACATATTTAGTTAATATTATCTTTTTTTAAATTGGGGAATTCCACTTACATTTTCTTTTACAAATTTGTTTAAACTGTAAAATTAAGAAAGACCACTGCATGAATATGATCAGACGTACAAAAATTAAAACTTTGCCAATTTTAAACTTTGTAAATCAGCTGGTATTAGACCCGCGGCTCATCAAATATTCTTTCGAAATGGAATTTCTACGAGATCTTTTATTATTACGGAGATGGAAGAAGTTGTAATAGAAGACATTGTAAACGTTTAAGATGTTTCTTTTTTCAGTGAGCTTTCCATAAAACACTTTTATTAGCCATTACAGCGTTTCTAGGAAGAAAACAAAGGAAAAAATGAAAAATTATAATTCACAATCATTTGGACAAGGGACTTTTTATTAGATAAACGTGTTTCGCAAGTTAAAAAAAGAATTTTACCGTATCATTTCTCATATTCTATTACTCAATCCTTAGTATTTTACTTTCTCCGTAATTTCATTATTCTGGATTATATTCCAACAGAAATAAGTAAGATTAAAAAAATTAATAATTTATATAAAGGAGACCGCAAGTAAATAATATATGATGTGCGTTTTTATACCTAGCCAAAAGCGAAATTAATGCGTGTCGGGCGATTTACTGAAGACTTTTACCGAGATTTAGTAGAAAAGTCTAAAACTAAAACTCGAAATAAGTAATTTAACAATTTTATTATTATTTAAAAAAAAGGAATAAAAAAAAGGGGAAAAAAGCTCCAAACGGTCATAAAAAATCTGCCTTCCCTTTCATGCCCTCTATGGTCGTGTATTAATTTATTAGACAGAAATAAAAAACGTATGAAATTTAAGGTCTCATAGGTCATAATAATTTATAATAAACTAAACAAAGTAATCTATTACATCGTCAAAATTAATAAATTATAATCATGACGAGTGGGAAATTATTGAAATAGGTTACTTGTTGACATTTGTTAAAAAATTAAACGTGTCAACTTGACATTTATAGAAATAGACGATTAGGTTTAAATTAAGTATGATACATTTTTAAATTCCGTTTTTCAAGAGTGGTTACTTAACATTTGGGTTCGGCATATTAGAAAATTATTAATAATAAGGATTAGTTATCAAAGTACAAATAACTGCAACATTATGAGGCAAAATTGTCGTTTAAAATAGTTTAATTAATTTGTTATAAAAGTAATTATAAAAAACCGACTTCAAAATTGTGTAGATGCCATTACAAATTGACCTTCTGAACAGCTCTTCAACAAATCCATCCAAGTCATCGAGGGGTTTGGAATTGAAACGTTTTTAATTTTTTGAGTTATGTACAAATTTATAAACTTTAAGTATTCTTATATTAGCAAAGAATAGATTCAAGTGAATTTATGACAAATAAGGCCATCTATTGGCATGTAAAAAAGGCTACAGAAATCTTTATTTTGAATAGGTTGTAACAGTTGGAACCGTTTTCGTTATTTAGACCCAAACATTGTAACGGTTGACATTGTAACGGTTGGAACCGTTTTCGTTATTTTGACGCAAATATCTCTACCCTAATGTCATTTGTCGTTTATGTCTTATGTCAACAGTTGATAATTCATTTCGATTTATATCTGTCAACGAACAAGTTGATTTATTGAATTTTTAATTATCTTTTATCTTGGACATCCGATGTACTAATTGTCTATTAATATTTTTAATGACCGTCTGATTTTAAAAAGGTAAGTTTCCTACCGATATTTTGTTGAAAATATATATTTAGTACAAGAATTTCTTTATTAAAATGTCAAGTATTGTACATAACCTCAACACATTAAATGACACAAAATCACATGTTTTATATAATTTTATCTATTATTTTGTTAGGAAGGAGATAATATGCTTTGCTATTTTTAATTATGTTGAATGGGATTTTTCCTTTTCATATTAGTTTTGATCTCTGTGAAACTATTCAAATAATAGTTTATTAATTGTTCATTTAATAGTAAAAAGCACTTATCTGTTTCCTATGTAAACTTCCTAGTACCTTCTTGATATTTTTACCTTTTTCCTTGTAGCCTGGCTGTATCTAGATGGTTCTGTAGAAATTTTGTAGAAGTTATATCGAAAGAGTTTGTTTAGAAGTTTGGAAGAACGTTCTAGCTGCATGTGTAGAAGTATTGAAACTTAGAAGTTTAGTTCCAGCTACAGAAGTTGATTTCCAGTATATCAAGAGGTTTAGTTCGAGTCATCTAAGAAATTTATGAGATTTAAGTTTACCTAGGAAGATTTATACTTGAAGAGTTGGTGATATCCGAAGTATTTCATATGAATCCTCTAGAAGAAGGCCTCTACAGTCACTCCTAAAATACTACCTGTTATACCACAGATAAGTCTTTAATAAATCATTTAATTTTGAATAAGTAAGTCTCTGTGAATTAGAATTTGTCGCTGCCTTATCTGAAAACTTATTTAATTATAATATCTTAAAGGTTAGTGATTTTCTATATTTTCATCACTAACCGATTGTCAAGTTTAGAAAGTTTTAAATATTGTGGCGCTCAACATTCTTAAGTATTATGAGTTGTTTAATAACCTGACCCACTACCCAAAATCATAAGAGCTTAGAACACTATAAAATTAGATAAAATAACAAGATCATATTACAAGGTACAAGACAAGTGCGCTTATACCTCTCAAATTCAAACTTATTTATGTCAATTTTCCTTCTGAGTCTTTATTTTTAGTCCGATTTATGAGAAATTTTCAAGAAATGCTAATAGTAACAAAATTTAGGGTGGAGAAACATTGATTTTTTTGTAAACCTTCGAAAAGTATTTATTTTAAAAAAATTTCAAAGAAATATAAAAAAAATAATCGCCATTCTGTATTAAATCTATAAAAAATTGCTTATTTGTTTTAATAAATATCTATTAGTTTTAAAATAGGAAGATTTTATACCTTCTCTGTAGAGTGCTGCCTTATCGTATCGTTGCACAAATTTAAAGCTTACAATATTCTCGAGACACATAATATCGTGAAGTATTCCCAGTGGCGAGCATATAAATACAATTTTATTCCAGAAAATCTTTTAAACGAATCTGCTTTACCGCATCCTGGATGATGACTATGAAAATTGATAAAACTATTTTTTTTTAATAAAAATAACTTACGTTTCTAAATAGTTTTATTTTGTATTCGTCCAGATTAAGATTAAAAGGGTATAAGTGCATTTGTTTCTAATATTTTTGCATTTTTGCCACTAATTTCAAATATTTACATATCTTTCGTACTAACGAGCAGAAGTCGTGTAATTGATTTTCTGGAATTTTAAAATAACACTTAATTTTAGACTTCAATACCTCAATATTTAAAAAACTGTACTTATACTTCTTAAATTCCAAACCCCTTAATTGATACCGTTGTTCTGAGGTGTTCATCTAGTCTCCTTAACCAGCATATTAAAAAAAGTAGATGGCCTAACTTGGGCCTAAATTGGAGCCCTGAGGAACACCAGAGCCTGCAAAGCAATGAGATAATTCACCACCAAACATTACGTACTGAGACTTCAGCTTTAGATAAGACAAAAATAATTTTATTAGGTAATCGCTAAGACCATAATAATTCAATTTCATTAATATCCCACCGTATTAAGTTGCTATATTTAATTATGAAAAGAAATAATATATTTAAATGAAAACATACAAAATATGTTGCGTTTTAAAATATAAAAATCCCTTTAAATTTTTCCTTGAACGCATCATTCAATTTCATATTTTTTTACTCGGATTCACCAATAAATGCCAAACGCTTTCCTTATTTTGAAATGTGATGAAATTGTGTACGTTTCTTATAGACATTTGGCAGCGTTTAGTCAGCACCTTTTCTGTTTGTCTTTTTCGTTTCTACCGACTTATCTGTCGACAAACATTCTTTCAATCGTCGCAAAATTTATGGGGAAGTAAAATTTGCTGATAAAAGTATTTTCTTTAAAGATTTTTAAAATATCAGTAACATTTGGAAGGGATTTAGTCGCTTCAATTCTAGTTTAATTAAAATTAAAGATAGTTCATGCAAAACAAAGTTTGATGCACGTCATTAATCTCGTCATATTTGGCAAGCATTGTGCCCTACTTTTACAAATAAACACATGACTCAGATTAAGTTTAATACCTACAGAATTTCATCTCACCTCCAGTTGGATGGAATTTCTCAAGTCTTGTGCGCAAAATAGTGACATCAATCCAGTATCACACTGAAGTTAGTTTTCCGATCAAGGTACCTAAAATTAAACTTTAATTAATAAATAATATGATCATATCCATAAGACAAAGAAAAAAAAATTAAATAAGTATTCTTAAATCTGATAAGACTTTTAATAGATAGGTTATATTTAGTTTTAATATTAATAAAGATAGTACTTACCATGATGTTAAGTAACATCTTCATGAATTATTTTCATTGATATAATAAAGCTGAGTGATTATTATTATTATAAGTTCTAACGCCATTTAGTTGTTAAAGTAGAATACAAAGATATGACTGTCTGTCAAGTCATATTTCGAAAAGTTTTGACAGATAAACTGCGGTAAATTTGAATACAATAATTGTCTTTTACTTGTATTGTTTTTTTATATAAAAAAGGGAAAACATTTAATTTATTTAACGGTTAAATAAATACAATAATGGTGTGTTTTAATTATAATAATACATTTTGATGACCTATTTATTATTAATCAATTAACAAATAAAAAGCAGGCTGCCTCATCTACGAATAACTGTCTGAACCGTACCTAAAGGTAAGAGAGAATGCTTGAAGTATAAATATTTCATAGTCAACAGTAAGTTTTGTCTAGGAATACGCTATCCGGGAAGATAAAATAAATAATTGTCGCTCATATTATTTTTTAAATTATATTAAAGATATGGTTTCACCTAAATCATATTAAATGATACCATATCAATATATAACACTTTATCTACATACATTACCTTTAATTCTGCAACAAACACTTTGGTTTAAAAATAATGTAAATAATGAATTAGGCGATGAAAAAATGTAAACATACTTTGATTTGACGCTTTAATAATAACTTACACATCTTCAAAGAAGTAGCTCTTTCAGATGTTTATCTACTTAAATTACTTTACATATATTTACTTTTACATCGTGTGTCAATAATGAATAAGACTTCAAATTTCGCTTTTTCCAATTTTCCTTCTACTTATGGTATTTCATTAAATTTCAGTGTTACTATTTTCGAAATAGACGCGCTTCTTATTTGCATCAAAGTAACTTTCGAATGAGCTTGCGGTAAAATATTCATGAAAACGTAGCGACACATCTCATAAATTCATAATTTTATGTTAGTTTATACTGATTTTATTGAGTCGTGCTTGAAAAATGTCTTTTCGTAGTCAGATTTAAGCTTCCCATTTAAGACTAGACATTTTTCTTTTATATTTTTGTTTTACATTTTTATGCTTTCATGCGTACTGCATTTATACATAAATATATGTTCTATTGAAATTTTGTCTAAAATATTTACTTTTAGTTTATTAACTATAATCACCCAGCTAAATACATGAACACAAAAACAGTTCATCCATTCCCAGCCAATAAATTAAATCTAATTTGCGAATTACTAACAAAATTCAATGCTTTTCACAGCCTGGCCATGTTACACTGGTAACTAGGAATATTATAAACATAGATAAAATAAAAAAATAATTACTCATACCTATACTCTGTTTTTAAACTAGGAGGAGCGATTTGAATTTGAGTTGGCAATTCTGTAGACTTCTGATAGGTCAGATTGCAGTCAGTTTCACACATGACCTTTTAACATTAACATCAGCTAATAATTGATGTTGACAGTTCTGACATTTTATATTTTGATCACTATTACTTAGTTTTTTACTTCAGTAAGCAATTGTATTGAATTTCTACGATTATGGATCCTTCTTCATCGAGTACTATTAAGTGTAGCAATTCCTGAAAAGCCCTATAAGGAAGGGAAGACGACTTATTATTGGTTTTAAAGGCAAAAAGAAGGGAGATTACCAAGATTACCATGAAGAGATGAATTCCGAAGTATTCCAGAAAAAAACTATAAACTTTATTACTGATTTTTTAAATCTAAAAATTGATAAATTTCTTACCAAAATGATTAAAAATTAATTAAATATTCAAGTAACTTTTATTTATTAGAAAATAATAAAACCATTTACAAAATTTAAAATACCATCTACTATATTAGAGATAATCTTAATTTAGCATAATGAGCTAACATTACTACCACAACAAATATTTTAAAAACATACACATTAATACATAGGTATTGTATGAATAGTCATTTTAAATTAAAAAATATAAGTAAAAATTACAACTTGAGTTAAAAAGACCTACAATATTATTAAGTTTTAGAAATGATATAATGTTGACATGTAGTGTTATAAAAATGTTTTTTCCAGTTTTCAAAACAAATCCTGACTCATAGGCCTGTAAACTTTTAAATGCCTTCATTTGCCCTTTAGCGTATTAACTATTGGTTAACACTAAATAATCTACAATGACCATATTACCAATAGGAGAAATACAGTCACTGTGTGATCCAGTTGCCATTCACTGATTACCTTTTACTTAAGTTTATACCTATAACAAATATACCACTTTTAAAATGAACGGCTCAAATATTGAATATCAATTCCCTAATCCTCAAAAAGTCGATTTCAGAAGCAAGAAAAACAAATGAAACGCGGTGTCAAGGTTTGGTATGTCTCTAAAGGGTTGCGATATAGTCTCTCTACAATCCGTTAAATCATTAATAATGGATTACATTTAAATATTTTATATCAAATACAATAAAAATATTATTTTTAAAAAAACCATTTACACATTTTCTTTAAAATGACAGGTTTGGTGACTACTATTTTAAATAAAAATAGCGTCCAAGATGAAAGGCTATGTTACAGCCCCCTTAGATTTACGAGCCCTTCCCACTGTTGACAGGTCGTTGAAATTCCTAAAATTAAATTTCATTTGACAGTGACAGTTCGTTTTATACACACTTTTCAGATTTCAATAATGTTAAATTTACGACCGTTGTCTGGAACCAATAAACACATCGACTCCTATGACATTTATTTGTTCCTTTACCCCTCATTGGCCGTTAGCCGACTAGGGTCGATAATAACAACTATTACATAAATTTTAAATACTACTATATTTCGGAATATGCTCTTAGTAACGATTCTAGTTACTTTTCCCTGTGTAACTGCGTCTTTTCAATTCGCTCCTCCTAGTTTAAAAACAGTATAGTATTTATTAATATAAAACCTGCCAATTGTGATATGCGACTAAGCCGGGCAGTTTTTTATTTTTTTATTTTTAATGTTTTTTACATTTTTACAGGACATATCATTTTCATGATACCCTGCTATAGGAGTTATCCTTCTTTTCTAGGTAATGTGCCTTGAATACAAATTTTTATGAATTCTGACAAATTTTAACAAATTTTTACGATTTTTTTCGAATTTTTACGAATTTTTACAAATTTTTACGAATTTTTACGAATTTTTACGAATTTTTACGAATGTATACGACTTTTTACGAATATTTACAAATGTTTACAAATTTTTACTAACTTTACCAATTTTTACGACTTTTTACGAATTTTTACAAAATTTCAAAATATTTTCCCAGTGTATTGGCTCGAGAGGTTCTTTTCCTAATAAGAATCGCTAATTTATCTATTTCTAACTTTTTTTTTAATTCGATGTCATCGGCATTAACTACTAAGGGTTATGCTGATTCCCAGCGCCTCTTTAGGAACAGAACCGTTAACTAGAACCCAACAGTAAACGGTAGAGTGGGAAATCCGGCCTATGCATAAGAAATAATTTTTTAATCAATTACATTAAATTAAAATCCCATCATCGGCGAGATTTAAACCCGGGAAACTTGAATCCGAAAGTCCAGACTCTAATCACTGAGCCTCACACCCACCTCATTTATAACTTTATTTTGGAAACCAGGCAGTAACTTGGCTCTTAAGTAATGACCGCGATTGGCCTTGCTGAACTGTAGATGGTAAAACACCGTAATAAAAACGCTAAGCCGGTGCATAAGGAACCTAACAGGTCAGAAATAATTTGGTGAAACCTGGTTAAATCTTAAATGGAGGATATAAATATAATGCCGAACGAACAACATCCATATTATTTGGTAATAACTTAAACAACTTAAAGCATTTAGTCCAGATAGAACCTACGTAAGTAAATGAGATAGAACCTACGTAAGTAAATGTCTCTCACTGATATATTTAACATAAAACTTATTAAAATCCCTTAATAAAAATTTCTTGGACTAAATTTAATCTGAATGATAGTATAGTGAATGTGTATGTCAACGCTCAACAACAGTTATTTCCTAATTCGTGAGAATTCCATTTCAACATTTAATTATGGAAAACGTTTTAAATCCCCAAACTAATTGACCTACCTGCGCTTTAGCAATGAGATATTTTAAATTACTTGAGCACACGGCCAACATGGTCCGGACGAAACTTTATCTCTCTAGAACAACTTAAATTCGTTAGTATATTAAAATAGAAATAATAGACATATGTGATAAAAAGTTTGGCTAAAATAAGGTCAAAGTAACGAATTTGACATGATTATAAAGTTTACAAAATCTTTATTTTATGATTCTTGAAGTAATTATATGCATATTATTTTAACATTGTTTTTTGATCTTTCTTTCAGAAAAAATTTTGTCCACTACACAAATCTCTTTACTCATGGGTAGTGGACTGTTTTTAATTTTTTTTTAATAAATAATGTTTTAAATATTTTTGATTTCTTGCCATGAAGACGGCGATGTTATGCCAAGTATGTGTAACGTGGAACAATGAATCTTATGTAGCATAATTAGGATGATGTAATAACTGTGTCAGTTGGCGCCTTTGTGTCAGGAATTGAATTATTGCTTATATCAATCTGATGTGACTATATTTTAAATAATGTTTTATTTCTAAGAACGCGTTACTGCACAGAGGCGTATTTAATTATTATTTAGGTTTAAAAATATGTATGTTTTAAACAATGATTTTGGTTGTTTAATAAAAAAAATTAATTTAAAATTATTAAAAATGATTTAATTATGTAACGTTTATTTCCTTTATTATTCATACAAAAATAAAACATGTATGTAAGTTAGCAAGCGTTAAAATCTATAATATCCGTTAACATTGAGTGTGCTTATGACAAATAAACAAATAAGCAGTGAAAATGAAATTATTTATTATAATCTAATAGCGGCCACTGAATAAAGCTATTTACTTTTGTTCAGTAACTATTTAATAAATACGTATATTGAATTTAATTCCATTACCTTTCATTGCATTAATTTTTTATCAAATAAATGATTACAATTTTGGGAATTAGGTGTACATAAATTACCCATTAACAAAATATAATTATATTTTATGTTTCTGTAGTATTTAATAATAATAATAATAATAATAATAACATAAAGTTAATGAAATTTTAAAAATAATAGAGCTATAATTTAACTCAAATATGATATATTTATTTAGTGAATAAGGAAATGTTAAACTCGATACAGTGTCCGAGCTTTGGATTCCTAGATTTTCCTGTTAGCAGACAAAGATAACGAATATTTCCTCCTGGACAACAGTGACGTGCATCTTAAAGGTAAAAGTAAATCAAACCCTGTGAAACAATGTTTTAAAAGTCGACATGGCAATAAAATTATTAATTAAATTAATTTCCATAGCACAGTTGTTTACTGAAGAAACAGAAAAACTAGTAAACCAGTAATTTTTATTTTTATTTTAATAATCTGACATAATTGATCTCGATATTGTTCAAGTACTTTTAATTGATTTAAACTAATTCCAAAATCCACGGAAATTTTTTAAAACATCCTGTAAATGTCGCTTCATAATACGTATCTACGTATCATTATAATCAGTAACATAAACATTAAACGTGTACCGTGAACTTAGACTGAGCTGGCTTGCCTGTAATTTTAACATCTGTTTCGAACTTATGTTTTGAAATAAACTGTCTCAAGTTATGCCCATAATACAAATTTCCTGTAAACTAACCCGGACTGTTCAATAAATGTTTCACACATCAGAGAGACACTTAAGCTCGGTATCAATAAACCCATATAGGTTGATTAATGTTTATTTCCATTGGCACACTTGCTTTGCTCTGAAGAAACAAAATTAATTTTATGTGTTTTATCTTGGAGTCTTTAAGAAAACAGTTTTCAGTTACGTGACCTGACTTAAATCAAAAAATACATTTGTTTATTTTTTTTACTAGCTAAGGCAATATCGACATCATTATGAATGGTTGACTCTTAAATTTTTATCTCGTTTAAAATTCTGAGAGTGTTGATTTTTGTTTGTTTTGGAGAAACAATTATTGTTTCTTACACATTATTATTATTAATATTATTTCTTTTTTTTTATATATATATATATATATATATATATATATCCAGATACATATTTTGGAATGGTGCTTAAACATGAAATTAAATCACTAATTGAAATCTCTAATAGTAACGGATTCTTGTACATTTCATGAATCCCGTAAACAATTAATTCAGTTAAAAAATTACTCCGATTAGCACCCAAATTTTTCACTAAAGTAACCTTTCTAATTTGAACATTAAAATGTATAAAACATTAGAGACAGCTGTCAAAAGAAGAGGCATTAAAAAGTAATCGTCCAACAATTATGTGTGTGAAAATAACTCGTAAAAGTTCGAATTTAAAATTCAAATTTTTCAATAGAGCAACACTTTTTTATGAACATAAGCTACACAAGAACTAAAGAATGAGATGCCAAAAGAAGAGGCTACAATTTTTTCTATTAAAATTACTCTTACAAGTTCAAATTTAAAATTATTTTTTTTTTCAATGAAACAATTTTTTTTGTTTTGAACATAAAATGTATAAACATTAGGTTGAGCTGTCAAAAGTAGAGGCTTTAAAAAATAATCGTCCAACAATTTTCTATGTGAAAATGACTGAATGTAGTTCAAATTTAAAATTACATTTTTTTCAATAAGGCAATTCTTTTTTTACGAACGTAAGCTGTATAAGATTTACAAAGTGAGCTGTCAAAATAATAAATTACCATTTTCTGTTTAAAAATTACTCTTAAAAGTTTAAATTTAAAATTAGACCAATCTCCTAATGTTGGAGACCAATTCTCAAACCATATTTTAGCATCGACCAATAAAAAGTGTTCAACTCTTACCAGTATCTGCTGGTCTTACCACTCAAATTTCTCTTTATCTTTTCGAACTGTTGTATTCAAACCTTAGAATCGTCGGTATCTGACCAAAATAAAAGCAAATCAACTTGTTCTGGAGTTTTTCTGCTGTTTTTGAAACTGTGCAACATCTCTGCGAATAAATCATCCTTGATACACTTTTAGACACTTCGTTTTAAATGTGAAAACGTGAACAGGATCCACACTTCTGATGTTAGAAGTGAAATATAGCACAGAGCTCCTATTTAAAGAAGTAAATGTAATGAGTTTGAGACAACTGTATATTTTTAGTTTGGTAATTTACCTTTTTAAAAACCGTGCTGACTTAAAAACACTTGACCATCATTATCAAACAAGAAATAAGTCTAAAGATTTTGTACAAACAAAAACAGCTAAAAAAACAATAGGAACTAGGTATTTCCAATTTTTAGCACCACGATTATTTAACTTTCTCCCAGAAATATATAAAATGTATTTAAGAAAATTAAACTCAATATCATCTCTAAAAACTATTTTTAAAAGATACATAAAATCATTAAAGGCCGATGACATTGAAAAAAACAATGTTTGAAATGCAATTAATTAAGGAACAAAATAAAGAATGTCTTTAAAGGATAAGGCCTATCACTTCATCGCGTTCGGCTGGTCGAAAGTCAAGTCCCCGCTCTCCTGTTCCTGGACACTGAAACGAGTAGACGTGGTATTGTCGACCCCAGTGGCGGCGATATCCTAATTCGCTAACTCTAACAATACCACATATTCTTGGGTCGATTAAACCGTACTTACCTACATATATACAAAAGTACACCCAAAAATAGTTATAAGATAAAAATTTAAATGATTTTTTTAACGTTACTCTTAAACCGTTTGGCATTTTTTTTATGAAATTTTATATGACGTGTTAGGATACCATGACTAATAATACCAAGGAAGAGGCAATATTTTTTTCTTGAATTTTATAGGTTTTTGAAGGGGGTCACCGCTCTTTTCTCCACTCAACTTTTTTGTAGTATAAAATTTAATTACAAATGAAACGCCACTGGAATGCAACATGCATTTGGAAACTTTTTTGTCTCTTAGTATTTGTTTGTAAAAAGTTTAGTTTAGACGATACAGCCCTTTGAAATGACAACTTAAAAATATTCAATGGAGATTCTACGTATGAAAAATATCAAAATTAAGTTTATTTTTAAATTACAAACTAATGTCATCAAAATAAAAAAAATTAATTTACCAGGTGTTCAAAATTACATTCTTTTCCTGTATACACTTACTACATAGTTTTTACAACGAAAGTCGCACTTTGATATCTTTGCATACGTATAATTTACATTGAATATTTTTAAGATGTCATTTTAAGTGACTGTATCGTCTAAATCAAACATTTTACAAACAAATACTAAGAGACAAAAAAGTTTCCAAATAGATGTTGCATTTCAGTAGCGTTCGGTTTTTAATAAAATTTTATATTACAAAAAAGTTGAGAAAGGGGCGGTGACACCCTCCAAAATCCTACAAAAATAAAAAAAAATATTGCCTCTAACTCGATTTTATTAGTCATGGTATTCCAACACGTCATATAAAATTTCATGAAAAAATGTCAAACAGTTTAAGAGCACCGTTAAAAAAATTAATTTAAATTTTTATATTATACACCCAGTAACTATTTTTGGGTGCACTTTTGTATATAGGTAAGTACGGTTTAATCGACCTATTTTTGACCCAAGAATACGTGGTATAATTTATTACCAATCTTTTTGAAACACCCTATATAGATAAAACCATATCTATGCTTATCGTTTAAACAACAGTTCTGCAAACATTTGAAATTAAAAGGGACCATGAAATTGTATTTGCGTTTCGTGCTGCGACTGGACTTTAATCTACAGTATGTAAATGCCAAAGAGTTTCGTACCGATTACAAATTTTATCACAATACTAATGATACAGTAGAGTTTGTACAACCTTTCTGGTAATTTGTATAACTTTGCTGATATTTTGTCTCGTCAAACACGAGTTGCAAAATTAATGAAACTTATGACACGAATTGCGCGAGAAAAGGTCACTCCTGCTCGAAATCGTAGTGGAAATTCTTGTCCTAACGAGTTTGTCCTTTTGTTTGTTACTCTCGCTCAAATTGCTGCGTTTACACTGTGGCTTCCGTTTGCTACAATTAGACAATGGCAATCATAACGATGGAAAACTTTAATAGAATTATTAAATTTTATTTTCGCGTTTGAGGCGACAAAGACGCTAATTAAATTAAAATTACAAGAAAAATTAGTACCTACCAAGGAAGTTAAAAGTTTATTCCTCTACATGAGGTAATTGGTTGTTCTGATATATTTAGGGTGATATTTTCATGAAATAAAGGTTTGGATATACTAAATTTTGTATTTCTGCAATCACAAAATCTATCAACGTCTCAGCATATCAAGTTTGTTTCGATATCTGCAGTTCAGCAGTGTATTTCGTGGTTCGAACTCGGATGCTGGTCCTTAAATAATGACGTATCACAGTTCTTAGTTTTATACCATGGTATAAATGAATACCATATAATATGATTTGTAATGCAGTTTTTTGAAGGAGACATAAAAGCCGTAGGTCACGAGATCATAAATGTTGGGCTCACTAATATTGACTTTGTGACATCAAACTATTCGACAAAATTACTGATAAGGGCGTAGCGTGATTACCAGCGTTGCTGATTAAATCATAGAAATTCATAGAAATTCATAGAAATTCATAGAAATTCATAGAAATTCATAGAAATTCATAGAAATTCATAGAAATTCATAGAAATTCATAGAAATTCATAGAAATTCATAGAAATTCATAGAAATTCATAGAAATTCATAGAAATTCATAGAAATTCATAGAAATTCATAGAAATTCATAGAAATTCATAGAAATTCATAGAAATTCATAGAAATTCATAGAAATTCATAGAAATTCATAGAAATTCATAGAAATTCATAGAAATTCATAGAAATTCATAGAAATTCATAGAAATTCATAGAAATTCATAGAAATTCATAGAAATTCATAGAAATTCATAGAAATTCATAGAAATTCATAGAAATTCATAGAAATTCATAGAAATTCATAGAAATTCATAGAAATTCATAAAAATTCATAGAAATTCATAGAAACATTCTAGCGAGGTAGCACTATCTTACTGTAACTTTTGGTAGTAGTGTACCCATTATTTATTTAAATTCAAAAAAATAAAAACAATACTAAAACTATTTTTATATAAGTTACAAATGTTGTTAAGTGAAGGGAAGATCAGTAGCTTAATTGTTTGTTTAAAACTTTATACAGGAAGACAATTTAAAAACTTACAATGGCTATATCTCATGAAATAAAGATAACATAATCATTAAGTTGACAGTTGAAGCTTTCATCTTATATAAAATTAAATTATTATTCGAAACTGAAAATATTGGTTAATTAATAGTTAAAAATACAAGATCTAATGCTATCGAAGATACTCGTGATAAGCTGAAAATTGAGAAGCAAATGTTGAAGCCATAATATCAGTTATAGACAAGAACGACTTTAACTTTCAAATAAGACACTTACAGTAAATCACATTTGCTTAGCAACTTATATCAAAATATCACTATTAGCAGTTCCTTTTCTCCACTTAGTACCGAAGACTAAAAAAATTATCAACAAGAACAAGCAAATTCAATTCCTAACAAAAAATTTTGAATCTGAATTTTGTCTAGTTGCTTATTCCAAAAAAATATGGACAAGATTTAAAATTCTGTTCCAAATATAGCTCATTTTGATCAATTCACTCCGCATATTTTTTATACCATAGCGAGCTATAAGAAGTTTTATTTTAAAAATATTTTAATTGGTAAATAACAATAAAAAATATACTAATATACTGACAAAACAAAGCTAAGATGACATAAAGCACATTTTTTATTGTAATAAAATTAGAAACACAATCGATTAAGAAATATCGATTTTACAATATATTCGATTAAGAAAATAATCTCTAAGATGCGAATTATACCGCACAAACTTTAGAACTACTGCATATATGCAATTTCTATATTACTTGAAGTATATTTAATGGAAATGCAAATATCCTGCCAAATATCCTGGCCAATGCTTTCAACAGATTCTGAAATACTCTTAACTAAACTTAAATTAACCTTGCTTGACTTTCAATTAGCTCGGGTAAATGTAGAAAACGGTATACGGTGCTTTTAAGTGAGGAGAGAGCTCAAGGAAGTATGCGAGATTATTTCTGTTTGTATAAGATGTTCATTAGGCAGGTATTCTTTTATTACATAAGATTTATATTACTGTTTTTTTTTTTAATTTTCGCGTTTTAAAGATGTCTATTAACGTGTATATAGAGGCGAGAAAATTGTGCTAAAAAAATTAAAATGTCGGTCTATATAAAAAAAATTAAAAGAAACAATATTAGTCGAAACCGTAATATTATCAGACACTTCAATCAATATGCGTGTACCCTCAAATAAATCAACAAAATGGATAAAGGCCATTGCCATAATAACTTCCAATTTTGACCGTTTCTTTCTATCCCACCACTAGAATAAAAAATATATCAATTGGGTTATTTTCTACAGTTCTGATCAGCAGAAACCTCAAACGCATACAAATGGTGGTTATAAGAGGGTCAAAAAACCTTATAAAAAATAAATACAACAATGGATGTGTTTTTAGAATTGCTTATGAACAAGAATAACTGTAAACATTATTGTGATATACAACAAAGCTGTTTGAATTTATAATATCCAATTTGGAAGTTTTCTGATATACCATGATTACAGTATTAGTAATATTACATATTATGTTTCATAATAAAATAGCATAAGCCGTTATTAATGCTCTACCCCAAAAATGATAAAATAATGATGTTGAAATCAATAGATTAATTAATAATAATACCAATTTCAGCAATTCAAGTTAAATGATACGCCCTTTGTATGGCGTATGTTTAAATATAGACTTAATCCAGTGTTGCCAACGGCAGCGAAATTTTTTATATTTCCTTGTTTTTATGTGATCGCTGTTGTAATTTTTTCCTTTCATGTAAAATGTTTTTAAAGCATGTTTTTAAATAATTAAATGTACACTCAACAACTTCAAAAGAAATTTTAAATATATTTGAAATTTTTTGGCACACAACTTTGACATTATTTGACGTAAAATCTACGAAACAAACTACACAGAAAAACATTATCATCTACATTCAAGAAAAGCTATACACCTGGAAGATTACATTTGTTTGAAATAAAGCAGATTTTAAGAGTTATAATAATTAATCTGAGAATAAATTATTTCATTCGAGTATAGAATAGTGAATTAATCCAAGAAAGCTCTTACGTTTATTATAAGTATGATATGCTCTTGAAACCGACTATTGCATACTTGATTCCATGTTATAAAAGGATTAGATTGAAAGCATTTAAATTTCAGAACAAGAATTAAACATTTCGAATCAAAAACTTATGTACTTCACAAAATATTAGCTAGTACAAATTTACTGCACGGTATTGCCAGCTCTAACTTATTTTAAAATGCAACTACTGCACTGATACGGTAGATATATGACTGGCACATGTTGAGATGTCATACTTATTATTCGGAAGTCAGAGATACAACGCCAGGGGCGGTTTGTCCATTGGTTCATTTGTGAAGTGAACACCCAGTTAAATTTCATAAAAACACATTTTAATATTACATAAATAACATAAAAATATAAATTTAATTTTAATATTTTTATTTTCATACGTGTTAATCTATATTTTTTTGTACATCATTGTCCTCTGGCTGATCGCATCTCTGTGTCACAGTATACCTAAGTATACTGTGTCTGTGGCTCAATATGATAAGTGAGCCTAACACGAGTGAGATGATATGCCGAATGCATATACCTAAAAAGAGAAGACAACACGCCAACAGATCCTTCAAACTGTCAAAGAATACATTAATTGGCGCGCCGCTCACAAACAAGGTTGCCAAACCAGTGTTGCCAGTCTAGTACAATTCACAATTCACAAATAGCTGCCTTCGTTTCATCTGTCTACAGGCACAGCATAATTTTGTAAATAACCATAGGAATAGAGTAAGGGTTATATTTTATCATTCCATTTCTTTTATTTTGCATAATAATTATTTTTCTTTAATTATATTTGACCATGAGACACGAGAAACTGGCCGAACACTAGTTCTTTTTGGTCTTAATAGGTTGGCAACATTTTTCGTTAGAAATTTGTCAGTTCTATGATCGAACTGTCACTTAAAAAAAAAAATTGTTTTTTCGGCTCATTCCGTTGGTTTGATTTTTGGAAGAAGATGGCCGTTGGGATTTACCTCCGCATTGTGTTAAATAGTGTTGAGTAATAATTAGTTTCCGAGCTTTTTGTTTTGTCCAAGGGCCCCGTGTCAATGTTTATGTTACTTTTATTTTGGATGAACCTGGTTTTTGACCAAAATCCGAGGCAAGTGAGACGCCGAGAGATAGTTTCTTCCACGTGTTGCTAGATCCCGGTAGCAGAGAAAACCCTCAAAAGAGGTAAGTCATTTCCTTTGCTGCTCCTGCATTTTCTTTGTCTAGCAAAACACTCATATTTTAATATATAGGGTTCTTCCCGTGGATGAATAAGAGAGCCACATCAACCGTGGGTGGTTATTCTCAGAAAGCTATAAAATGGAATTCTGTTTTGCCAATATGCTGGTTCGTTTTATTTACCTTGCGAAGCAGAGAATTCCTTTTTATTTAAACGTTCTTACGATGGTTCCGTGCCCCCAAACAGTCCTGTAACATGATGAGCTTCGGTGTGTAGTATACAGGGTGTTAAAAAAAAAGTGTCACAAAATGAAATGGTGAATAGTATGACCCAAAATAAGCAGAAAAGTCTTAATAAATATATGACCGCAAATTAACGGTTTCGGAGATACGGACCATTTTGTGTTTATAACAATTTTTTATTATTATAAAAAAACAATGATATTTATAAACAATCAATAACAACATAGATTTAAATGAGATGTTCAAATACTGACGTCGCGCTTCCCTCGCATTGCCATTTGCACGACCGTACATAAAATGCATGTCAGCTAATTCAATATTAGTGTAAACAGGCATAACGAAAATTTATAAAATTATTCACCCACAACAAAATAATAACTGCAAATAGTATCTATGAAAAAACATCGGTAGACTCCGATAAGAAAAGCAAGTTTTTGAGAATGAAAAAAGATAATCAAAAAATGATACAAAACACAAAACACTCCGTATCTCTGAAACCATTCATTTGCGGACATATGTTTATTAAGACTTTTCTGCATATTTTGGCCCATACTACCCCCCGTTTTATTTTGTGACACTTTTTTTTTAACACCCTGTATAGCCTAACAGAGGGCTCTTTCTAGTGCCGCTGTCAGACCTAGGATTATATTTTGGTATTTCTTATTTTTTCTTTAATTTTAACAATATGTTCGCATTGTCTATTTAGACACTTATACTTATATTTTGAAACGGGTGTTTCTTTATTTTCTGTATGATTTAGTTTTAAGAATACTTTTTGTTTCTTTTATTTACAACCAGTTTATAAATATTATTTTTGCTAAGACAAGAGGTCGGATCTATGAAAATTCTGATTTCAAGATTCTTACAAATTTAATAAGTTTACATTTTATTTTATTTATTTTTTTTTTTTGTTTTTAATTATAGGTGGGCCACCTCAGAGGACAGAGGAATTTGTTATATTAACTTAAAACAATTTTGAAAAATGTTTTTCGGTGGAGAGGTACCAGTGAGAACCCTATTAAAAAGCAACAACAGCCTGATCGTATTTCAAGATTATTAATTTTTTCAATGAGACTATCCTATAATTCAACCAAAATCAATATATTTATGTCAAAAAGATCATATTATTATTTACAAATTTAGTTGTATTGGATTTAAGAACAAGGTATTATTGAATATAAATAAAGTATATTTAAAAAAAGTGTAAGAATATTTCATTTAAGATGTACATAATAATGCAATTGAGCAATAGATACTCTTCATTTAATTAGAGGTATTTTGGTTAGGGCAAGTTAATTCTAATCTTGAAGCAAGGCTTATTAGCTATTGTTGAACAAGTATTACTAGAATTTCAAATTGAGACGAACAAAGCATTGAAATAAGACCATTCATCTTGATTATAGTACACCTTTTTTTTGTGTAGGAAATGCCTTATTTAGTAACAATTTGATTCAGTTCACTTTAGAGCAAGGGAGATAGATTTGTGGCTTCGAGTATTTTTACAATTATAGTAAGTAGAGCACAGTAAATGATAATTACAAATTAACTAATTCTTAACGAGATTAGGAGAAAAAATCTTTACTGAATATCATCTGGTAAACTTTAGTTTTAAATTAACGATTGTTCTTTTTATATCAATTCTCTCCAAACATTCTCTAGCCTTTCGACTGTAGAAGCATCCATATTCAAAGTTCTATAAATAATACTAATGACTTCAATTATAGTTTTCACAACACCTTCATTAGTGGCGCCGTAGGTCTCAGAATTTGTTTGTTTTGAATCAGATGAATTAGGTGAATTCCTCATTCTTTGCGGAGAAAAACTTTTCAACTTCACTTAGGAGTTTTGGTTAGCGATCTAATCTTATTAATCGTTATTCTTGTTCCAACGTGTCACAAATTTTTCCACTTCGAAAGATTTGATTCTCGTTTTCACGGAAGAAAAGGCTAAAAGTTTTAATTAAATATTTTTGTTGAGATTGAACTCGAAATTGAATTACAAAATTTTTGGTAAATACATATCTTCGTCAACATTATAGAAAGATAAATTACTACAAACGAAGTTTACAGTTAATTATAATTTTTAAAAATCATGGTGACATTCAAGATTTATCTGTAATGGGATTTTCTCTTTTTACAAAGAAAAAACTACTACCAACACTTACCAATTTATTTTCATGTTGGATTAAATAGATTAGTTGTTAATAGGTATAAATATGGTACTTCTTTTTAAATAATTGAAACACTATTAGTTCTATAGTATACAGAGTAGGTATATCTCAAAATATTTTATACAAATAGAAAATAAGTTTATCTTACATTTCACAAAAAAAAAAACATAAAATTTTGTCAAATATAGATGGTATAGAGGGAAAATAAAAAATGATTTATAATGAAATAGTTACAATAAAGAGCAAATATAAATTAAAATATATGCTCAATTTTAAATCACTGCACTTGCTTTAAATAATTTCAATTACTTCGTTCAATAAATAATTCAAAACCCAATTTATTTTTCATGTTTAACTATTGATTTCCAACTGATTCAGAACTGTTTTCCTTTTGTTTTTAGATATTGTGAATTATAAGTAAAATTCATATAAAAGTTTTCTTTAACTGATATGATAGTATTTATAAAAATAACTTTTAGTTTCAAATACAATAATGAATTAAAATAATATAAAATTTCCGTGTTTTAATCATTGTACAACTAAATATTACACAATTTGTGATAGTTTAATCGAAATGTACTTTCTTATAATAATATAGAAACTTATTTTGCAAAGTACGTCTATGAAATGTGACGTTATATCTCCACTTTTACTGCACTCCTTTTTTATTCAGACTATAATTAAAGACAAATATTAACAAAAACAAAATAAATTCAATCCTAACACATACAATATTTCTGATCCTTGTTTTCTGTTCTTGATAAACGTATAAAACTAGAAATCAGTATAAAATATATTAAAACAGTTAACAAAATTTTAATTTTCACAGAATATTTTACTTTCCATGAAAGCCGTATTTATTTTTCACTTCACATACATGTAGTCAGTGAAATTTAAGACAGTGCTGCAGCGATAATTATTTAAAGGATAACGACCAATTTACATGCAAATTTTGCGCCAAATAAGTACTATTACCTACCCTATTTCCTTTCTCCATGACCCTGTCACACGGTAATATCTACTCTAACCACACATGTTTGTCATTGTCAACAATTTCCACTTTGCACAGGGTATTTCCCTATTGGATAGATATTAATTATCACATTAAAGAGGACCTTGTTTAAATCAACCATTTTTGACGAACTTGTCAAGCAGAAAGTTCTTCTTTTGAAGCTCCTAGAGTGATAGAATATAGAATAAATAAAATATATTTGGAGCCATATTCGATATGGGTCTATTGAATAAAAAGAAGTATTGGCTTCTACTTCCTCTTATTTAAGTATTTTCTCAGTATAAATTGAATAAAAGTTCAGTGACTACTTCATGTAAAAGAGGTTACTTATGGCCATAAGTAAACTCTTATGGTTTCAAGTAGTTACTTAAAATATAAGGATTTACTTATATTTTTCCAGTACTGGCTTATTTTTATTTGAATAAAAATAAGATCTGTCTTAAATTAGTCAGTTATAACTTGATGATTTTTAAGGTAGCTATAAAGCATCCTTTTTTCTCTACGGTAGTTGCTAGTATACTTTGTTAAACATGGTGGACTTCATAAATGTTCGTAACAGGAAGAACTATAGTAAGAGAAGCATCAGCCCAAGCAAATCTAAGCTCTTGTTGCGTTTTGAAAGTGAAAGTGTAGACTTTTCAACAGTAGTATTTGTCCCAGACATTTTGATAAATTCGTCTTTGAGATCTTTCCATGCCTTTTCTTAAGCTTGAACTATAGTAGGAATCATTGATTTATTCAAAAGAACCTTATACTTTTTTAGCAATTTAGTCTGTAACCGCCAATTTTTACTGGCAATTAATTTTTTCTCACTCGAAAACAAATGCTTACTTGTGGTTGCATACAATCCTGTCACGACTTATTTAGTATCAATTTTTGTTTAGAGGGTTGTGTTCGCGTTCCCATGTCTTTCATTCATCATACGCAACGAAAAAAGTAAATACTTGTAAATATAAGTAAGTACTTACAAGTAATTACTCAAAATTCAAAAGATTTTTCCGATATTTACTTTCGAGAGAGTTCTAGTTTTTATTCAAATAAAAATAAGTACCTAGCTTCTACTTAGAAGTTTTAGCTTTTTCTTATAAGTCATGACTTGCAAGGTAATACTTTTCTTTATTCAATAGACCCAAGTAAGGAATTTATAATATTCCACAAAGGCATCTATGGAAATAACTTAAAAAATTACCATAAAATATATTCATATATTCATCATTTCCAAAAACATTCGTTAACCAATTTGGTTCTTTTAACGGTTAACTTCAAAGTTTAGGGACCAACAACGTAAAATGTCAATATCTTCTGACATTTTAAATGTCAAGCGTAAGAATTGTAACCTCATAAAAAAATCCATCTATAATAAAAAACTGCAAAACAGCAACAAGAAAAAATCTACAAATATCCAGCTAAAAAAAATTTATATAAAAGACTATACACGGATCGATCAATCATCTGAAAACTCGCAGTTGATACCTGCTTTTACTAAAGGCAAGGATTAGTTAGATGTTGCCTTCATAAACTTGCCAATATTACTGTTTTCTCTTTTTTTTAGGTTATATTTCACACTTTTTATAAGCAAAAAAAGATTGAAATTCTGCGTATCCTAACGGTTCTCTTTTTTATTTTCCTATCAACTTCATGTCTCTTGTTTATCTCAATAACAATTCATCATTTTCCTCTCAAAACAAACAAGCGTGTCACTCACTTTTGTAACAGCTCTTTCATTGCGGCGAAGACAATTTTTATGTCGACGAAACTTGCTTTGATTCTGTCAGACATTCAATAAAAGAAAACGATTCGGAGATAACGAACTTACATTCGGTTTTTTCTTTGTTTGGATTGATATCATACGGGTATGATAAATCAAAAATGGAAAAATGCTGTCGCAAGTAAATTAAAATTTTGGTGAAGCAGATATATAGTGGTTTGTGCAACGAGAGTGGATAATATGAGGGCTACATCGCGCCCAAATAAGATGTTTGACAATTATCTCAGTGCAATAAGACATTTCATTCGAGTTGTATAGTAAAAAACTAAAACAAATCTAAAAAATTTAAAAAATAATATATGTTACTAAGATAGAATAGTCATTTTAAAAATAATTAACACAAAGATTTAAAATTAGATCTTTTACTAAATTATAAAATAAAATAAAATAAACTTGAAACAAAAATGGTGAAAATAAAAGTAAAAATCCCTAGGTGTGAGCCAGTGCCGTATTAGTTCAAGCGGTGGGTGGTTTCTATTCGCAAAAGGTGGGAAAGAAATGAAATTTGGTGGCATTGTAGACATGGGTTCCTTGATACTACACCTAAGTTCGCGACCTCGGGGGGTTGCCGCTCGAGCAGTGGAGAGATGAAAACTCTGCGTCGCGACGCTATTCGGGAAATAGCGCCGTTGTGGTAAGTGCTATCGAAAAAAAGTTCAAATAAAATATGTACAGGACAAAATCGTGCACAATTCTGACCTCTACATTTTTTTGTATGCGACCAATAGTTTCTTCACGAAGATCGCTATGAAACTATTATGTAATATTTTTTTTCTAAAAGAGTAATGATTTCTGAGTCCGCAGATGCTCGATTTGATACATTTGGTCGTATATAATAAATAATGTGATGTTTTGAAGCGCGCGCCTACATATTCCGACGTAAACATTTTGTATATATCAGCCTCTACGGTCAATATTTCCTTATTATTGTTGACCTAGGCGCCAAATTTATTCTTTTTGTGCATACATGATACAAGAAGGTATCATTTTTAAATCGTTTCCACACCACCCTTGAGGTAGAGTTGATCGGCGCGTGTTTTTTAACGTGGTATCCCCAAGTGGCTTAATCCACAGGTGATATTTGGGGGTATATTCGTCAAACTCGGTGTTGTATGTTTGGTCCTCATCGTCCTGTAACTGATCGTGAACGTTTTCGGCATCTTCTGCATTGTCGTCGTCTAGTACAATCTGGTCCAGAATGTTTTCGCAGGACATCCCAGCACTGTGTAAACACACAATCGAACATTTCAATCCTATTTTACGAAAACCACAAGCAAATCCACAACCTTTCTTACATCTGCACGAGATGCTCTGAAGTAAAACATCTGGAGCTGATTCCTTTGCCATCCGTACCGCGTCCAGTCCCGTGGTTGTTCTTCGCCATCCGTGATTTTCTGGAGGTATCTGTACTCCCCGCCAGCTCTGTACTTGGCAATAAGTACGCAATGAATGATGACCGTTTTTGTGTATCTTCGTCCTTTTTACCTGCCTGTCCCTAGCCAATATTCGATTTATGTTTAGACGTATGCTCTGTGTACCTATAGGAATGATAAATTGTAATAATATCAGTTTCAGGCAAAAATTCTTTTTATTTCTACATAATAAAAGTTTGAATAAAATTTGTAATTTTGTCAACATCGAACACCTACAAGAGGCGGGTACCGCTTTTTATTTTGATATAGCTAAAATAATAGACGGTATACGCCTCTTTTAGTTATTACATATTGAAATAAAAAAAGCAAATTTTATCCAAAATTTACTATGTAGCACAGAAAAGAATTAATATATTATATACTCGTAAATAATAATATACACGTATGCTATACCACAAAAAGGATATTCATGATAACTAATGCACAAAAGTAAACAATTTGGAACCTAGGTCAACAATAATAAGGAAATATTGAATGTAGATTCTGATAATTACAAAATCTTTATATCGGAGTATGTAGGGGCGTGCTTCAAAACATCATAGCATTTATTATATACGACCAAGTGTATCAAATCGGGCTTCAGCAGGCTCAGAAATCATTACTCTTTTAGAAAAAAAATATTACATAATTGTTTCATAGCGATCTTTGTCTTAATCCGCGCTGAAATTCTAATTCTGTTGAACATTGCAAATCAACCCCCTACTTTGGCGCGTCGTAGAGCGGAAACTATTGGTCGCAGACAAAAAAATGTAGAGGTCAAAATTGTGCACGATTTTGTCCTGTACATATTTTATTTGAACTTTGTTCTGATAGCACTTACCACAACGGCGCGACGCAGAGTTTTCATCCCTCCACCCCTCGAGCGGCAACCCACCGAGGTCGCAAACTTAGGTGTAGTATTAGGAGAGCTATGTCTACCATCTCACCAAATTTCATTTCTTTCCGACCTTTTGCGAATAGACGCCCTTATTTTTTACCCACCGCTTGGACTAAATTTATTTTAATAAAAAATAGATCTTAATTTCGTCGTATGGTCTGGGTCCATGAGAACAAAATACAGTTAGCTATGAGAATAAAAAAAATCATATCATTAATTAAATGTTTTATATTAATATATTTTTATGTTGCATTTAATATTTGTTAGTATTAATTGTTTTATAGAAAAATATAGGCCATAGTATCCTTCTCCTTATAATGGCTATTCAAATACCAACTTTTATGGAATACTGGCTTATACAAATGAATAAGGATTCTCAGTTGCCTACGTTCGATAATTTTGATTGTTGATATGTTTTGGAAAATTAAACCCCTTCTTCATCAGTAAAAACAGTATGATCCAATAAACTTTATGGCTAGTTCCCATCGACAAACCCAAAACAATGATTTTTACAATTCAGCTTTTGAACGAGTTAAACTCCTCAACACTGTCCCTACCTATTTGAGCTGCTAATTTTTTTCCAGTTTATTGGGATAACACCTGCTGCTATTACTGTGAGCCTTCCAGAGCTCCTTCCTTTAAAAATGCAATTTTTATCTCAAAACGTTGAACACGAAAAGTATCATATTATTCTATTTGTAAATCTATAAAACGTTTCTCAAATTGTTGAATGCAATTTTGTATTAAATATAACCAGGTTTCATCAGCATTTTCAGTTTCACTTCAAAATTGGGCCATGAAAATAAAATAATCTTGTTCCGATGTAAAACTTTTTAGCTAAAAAGTCAATTGTTAATGAACTTTTATAAAAGTAATGCTAGTAATGCTAATGCTTCACAAACTCTTAAAGTCAAATCAAATCGTTTTTTGTATGCCATAAATTTGCGATTGGGACATCAATCTCGATCGAATTAGCTTTATCGTAATTTCGTATAATTAAATTCAAAAATAACTATTTGATACCTCCCTATTTGGAGTCACTTGAACTGACTATTAATGATATCTGCTTATAATTACATAATCTCCTATTATTTTTAACTTAACATGCCATTAAAGCTCTTAACAACTATACAATATGATTCAAAATTATCATAGAAAATCAATTTTATATATTGTTAAGATTCTTTGTAGTTTTATAAGCTTATTTTATTCTGCTAATTAGATTATTCTATGCAGCAATAAAATCTGTTTTTACTACTTTACTTCCCTTTCTTTTGTTTTGTTTATTTGAACCTTTATATATTCAAATTACATGAAACTCTGTAAGTGGTAAAATATATTTTAATAGAGAACGATAAATTGGACTTAAATGTAGAGGAATTCCCATGTTTCTGGAAATAACTTACAAAAGGTCGGAAATTTCATTGTTTCCGTAGTTTAAATTGAGCGTGTAAAATGTCTTGTGGTTTTAAAATTATAAATCTTTAATTAAGTTTTTACTTTGCTGTAATATAATATTTTAACTGTAGTATATTTGGTTTTTGATAATTTATTTCACTTTATAATACATTGACTCCATAATTATCCATTTAGGTGTGCCTGATGATTTAGCAAGTTACATCATCGGTGGTGTAGCAGTCTCACGCGCTTATATTCATTTATAGATAAGTTTCTGGTCAGATACAGACGGGCTTCTAATCCAAGCCTAGACTATGTGGATTTTTAATTAAATTGCATGGTTCGGTATAGGATTTGATGTGTGCCGTATTAATAGAAATTCAATTTCTGTTGACATGCAGATTATAAAATCACCATGCATTACCGTCTCGATGATGGTGGGTGAGGTTATTCGGGTTTTCCTCACCTGTAAGTCAAATGGAACCATCAATCATCTTTAAGTCGCCCCGAAGCGCCACGGCAAATAATAATAATAGCCGTCCCTTTCCCCGCACAAGCTCAGCTTTTGGGGTTAAAATTCACTCGTAAGGGGGTGAATTAGGGAGAGTATTATTATTTTAACAAGGAAATATGACGAGATATACATATATAACTCAATTAAAGTATGTAACACGTAAACTGTTTTTTCAAGTGATTGTATATTGTTAAATCATGACTGTTACGTACAAAACAATGATGGTGAACAGGTTTGTATATCTATAAGTGGCCATGTTACTGTGACAGTATCTCGAATAATTCAACAGACTCACTGTCTCCCCTTTACACACTGTTTACGTAGGAGCAAGGCGGAAATTTTTGTAGCCCTCTTGCTTATAAAAATACGTGAATTAAAGGCGCTTTTGGGATCTTTAAAATTATTCATCCCATCATAAATAAATGGTTTTGCTAAGATGTATAAGGTATATTTTAATTGGAAGAAACAAAAAGACATGTATATAAAATATAAAAGTCATAATATCATGATGATCAATCACAGGGCAACAAAAAAATATTTTTTTTGGTGCCTGAGATTTTAGAGCTGATTTTAACTATATTTGGGACGCTAAATCTGTACATGCAATCCGTTTTTCTCTATCAGCTTTACTTTTTTAGAGGGCGGGGTTCTCTCCTATATTCCTAGTTAGCACTCTGTTTATCATATTATTAACCTGATGTAAAGCCGTTGTTTACAGCTGATTATTTAATTACCCTGTAGTAAAATTAAAATTTGTGGGAATCACAACAATTAAATTAAGTTACACTATATTCATTTCACTATCTTACTAGTCACTTATTTAGTTCTTTATACAATGCCAATATTATAAATTATATTAACAAAATATTTTTGTTGCAGTGACCAAATTCATTCGCATTGGAATCGCTGATAAAAATGACAATCCTCCTTATTTCGATAAGGCCCTGTACGAAGCGGAAGTCGACGAAAATGAAGATATACAGCACACCGTTCTCACTGTCACCGCCAAAGATCACGATGAATGTAAGTAGAGAACTTTTTTATTTTGTAGAAATGCTTTCAACAGCCAACAACCATTGGTGGAGCGCAACATTTTATAGACCAAATATATTTTAATCTATAAATATTTACTCGTATGTCGCCAAAATGTATTTATTGTTTTACTAATAATTGAAGTCAGTTAATTCTATAGTTTTGTATTAATTATTTATTACTTTTCGAAAAAATTTGTTTATATATAAATTTAAAAATCATTGCCAATTGATATATTTATTTTTAAATACATTAAAAAAAGAATTTTCAAAATATTAACTTATAGTGCAATCCTTAAGTATTTTTTTTTAAACTAATTTACTAGACAGATGTAACCTCGACTTCTACCGTCTGGCAACTTGATGTCAGAAATTGCCATGAATTATTATTATTTCTTTATTAATCTATCAAATTTACAATTTTTAGTTTTCATAATAAATTATATACTGCTGTTCAAAAATATCAGAAATTCAGACATAAGAGCTTTTTATGAATACCTATATGTTAAAAGTTATTTTTTCATGAACATTATTCTTCTTTCATCAGAAAGCGATAAAGAGAAAAATCGGTTTAACCACGCACTTCCTATGAGAAGCATAAGATATTGCGGTCCTCCGCACTCTGCAACGTATTATTTTATTTCTCTCTATTCAATAGCATTGTATTTCTATACCGTTCTCCTGAAGTCAGGATTGAAAACTTAACATATTGTATAGGTATTTCTTATGACAGCAGAGAATTCCCAAAATTATAATTTTAAACAGTAGTATATATTTTTGTTTTACAAAATAATTTATTATTATTATAATTATTATTCGTTAAGATGCGAAAGGATATTCAAATTATAGAATTAGGTCATTTGTATAATAGTTTTTGTAACGTGTCTGCATGCTACGTAGAAATCAACTGGTCCATTTAAGATGCATTGGTATATACTAGAGCTCGATTTTTTTGTAAAGAGCACATTTCGTCATAGCTATGCCACAGTTCTCGCAGTACGTCATAACTTTGTGGAGCTTTAGTTGATGTCGCTGCGCTGAAATCTGCTGCGGTAGAGGTACCTGATATCTTAGCAGTGGCGTGTGTACATTAATAAAATATTTTAATTTGAACATATTAATAAGTTATTGTTAAATTTTAACTATTCGTTAGTTAAATTGCTGATGAACTATAAATTAATAAAACAACTAAAAGTTTAAATAAATAATATATTTTAATTTAATTTGTATAATTTTAAACATTTTCTTCATCATCTTCCAAGTCGGAAATATCGGATTCCCACTCATCGGATGACCTCGTGTTTACACTAAATATGAGGGAATCTGTAAATTCATTCATAAGGTGTTCTCTTTGAATATATGCATCCTCATATTTCGCGGAATGGACCACCACGTTTGCCTATTCCTCCGGCGTTATGCTTCGGAATTTTTCTCTTGCCAACTTTTCAACATTATCCAACTGTACTTCTTTTTGTATATTCTCTTTGTGAAAATGAAGTACTAACTCCACTTTCTACTTTACCAGGCATCTTTTCAATTCTAGAAATCCCTGTAGCAGCTAAAATTCTCTCTCTGTATTTGTGTAATGGTATTTGAATACCGTGTTCAGCCTCGTTTTTCATAAAATTTATGAGGCGTGAGATTATTTCTTTCGTTTGACTTTGAAGAATTTTGCCCTTTTTGCCTAATAATTTTTTCTGTTCCATTTCGAGCGAGCTAAAAACAGATATTTGTAGGAAATTTGTTTTAAATAATATTAAACTTATTTTTCTATTCATCAAGAGCAAACCGAACCTCCAGCCAAGGAAAATTTTTGAAATAGTAATACTAATTAAAGTTACTTAAGAGCTAGTGCTTCGGTAATTAAGTAAAATTCGTAGGTCTTATATATTTTATCACCAAGTTCTTAATATTTAAGGTACCTATTTACGTGATATTTTTTTTTTGTTGCTATATAGTAACTTAAACTACAGTTCTGTAGTGTGAAATCAACAAAAAAGTATTACCACAACGCAGAAAAAAAATAAAAAATTTTTAGAGTATGATCACTCTTTTAAGGATTCTGCTTTTATTTTTTATTCGATTAGAATTTTCTATTAAGAATACTCTAGACAAATCTTTCATTTACAATTTGTATTGAAAAAATATTTATTTTCGTTTCAGTTTTTTCATCAAGAAATAATAATATGTTCCTTAAAACAGTGATCATACTCAGACTATTTAATTTTTTTGCTTTGTGGTAATACTTTTTTGTTAATTTCATACTACAGAACTGTAGTTTAAGTTACTATATAGCAACAAAAAAAATATCACGTACAATTACCTTAAATATTAAGAACTTAGTGATAAAACCTACGAATTTTAGGCAAAAAATATGGTTTACAAAAAATCTGGTTTTAAAAGGTATTTAAAATATTTCAGGATGTTCGGTTTCTTCTGAGATTAATATTTATAGTTTCGTAAATGTATTTACCAAAATATACACAAAATTAATTAGGAATTCAAAAAATATAACAAATTAAAGTTTATATACACACAAATCGAAACACAAAAACTCAGGATACTTAAAAATCGAAGCACAAAACTCAAGAGACTCAAAATAGCTAAATAAATGCAACAAGTACAAATAAGTAACACTACGCTGCTGAATTCAACTTGTATGAGCGGTGATGAGCGACAAGCGGATTCGATCACGTTTAAATCTGTCTGACCACGCCTACAAACTCAAATTGGTTTCTGCACATTATGACGAAGTGTGCTCTTTACAAAAAAATCGAGCTCTACCGATGCTGACTTTTCAACCCAAGATTAACTACATATAAAAATTTAGTAATTGTATATTAATACTTTCTAACCATATTTTATCGAAAGTAAACTACTTCTAGAAAGACTGAAGTGCAGATTTTGGTTTTTCTTTACTGTTTTTTCTATGTGTCCTTCTTAGAAACATAATATCAGTGAAAGAAATAACAAAAATTAAGTGTAAATTATTTATAAAGTGGAGACGTCCTTGGGAAGTATTTTTGATATTTCTTGTAACGCTACTGTATTTGGAAATGAAATAAAAAACACGCGGTATATACTCAGTAAAATTTCAACAACAAGTAGATACAGAAATTTAAACAAACTATACCTGTCCTTGCCCAAAATCAGTTTTTCATAACATTAATATTGTTGAAGGTAATAAAGATTCCAAAACTCAAATCTGACCAATTTAAAAATAAAAATAAAGAAAAATGAGTAAAAAATTCACAAACCGTGTCACAGTGCATTGAATTATATAAAAATAAAGATAGAAGAGTTAGAAAATTATTTTCAAATGTCTATCGTTGATTTTGCTTACTAAGAAGAACATTATTCTTAGACCAGTTTCGTCCTTATTAGGACTCATCAGCAAGCAATAGGCATTCTCGATTGCAGTCTCTAATGGAATCGGCTGATGCGTTAAACCTCCTTGCCATCATTGCCGGTGGTTACATGAGGATGAAAGTCACAAAGTAACGTCATCCACACTTAGTAACCAAAATAGAAGCTCGCTGTGGTACCCAGTTCATAGGACAAGTCGGAATAATAACCAATCTGGCAATAATCAAAGGAAATAAATATTCCTAAACTCAAATGTGTCCAATTTAAAAGTAAAACTAAAGAAAAATGAGAAAAACTCAGACATTCTTTGGTTTTTTTTTTTTTTTCATTTATTTATATTAATAAATATTGTCAAGCTATGATAAAAATATGATTGTTTAATGGCTCTATATTTTATGCTCTTATTTATCACTTTGATAATCAGTATGAATTATATGGATGTTACCCGGCACACCCTTAATTTTAAAAATAATTACATATTGTTATTCTTTATTCTCTGGCGGTAAAATATGAGTATGTTTTGTACTGTTACCACTAATAAGTATGTTTTGTCAGTTTATATATTAAGTCCATTAAACCTGCTCTAACTGTAATCTATAGTTTTTTTTATAAAAATTAATTTTCAACTGTTTTTTGGTATATTTTAAATAATATATTTTATATTAAAAATATTAAATTGTACCACCGTTCCGCCACTGGCAGCAACAGCAAATATAAAAGTTCTGTCGTAGGATAGAGAATATTGGAAGAAATATGAAAAATATACTCTACATATTTGTATTTTTGATTGCGAGAAAATGAAAAAGTATGAACATTTCCGACGTTATGAAACCAATTTGAATTTCATAATTTTTTATATTTTTTATTGCTCCATATACAGGGTAATATTAAATAGATTAATATTCAGATTCTCCTAAAATGTGTAAAAATATTATTTTGATAAAATTCCAATTATTGAAGGAATAATTAAAATATTAAATCAGGCACACATTACGATCATGTACAAGCAGTAGGTTACTTGCACTTTTTATCTTGATACACATAACTTACATTTAGGTGTAAGATAAAGTGTTTATTAGGTTTACCATTTCATATACATTTTTCAAATTAAAATAATACCGTGATCGCATACCATAATCTCAGAATACTTTAACTTCTAACATATCAAAACGAGGTAAAAAAACTACTCTACTCCAAATCTCACACAGTATTTCCAGAACATTTTTTGTTAGGAACTAGATTTGTGTAAGAAAGTTATAAAAATACATTATATTTTTACACAGTGATTAGAAATAAATGAGTAACTAACGTCTATACTATGCAGCGACTTTTCTGATGGCTGTCGAAGCAAACTTTATAGAGTATACTGAGTTTCATCCACTCTCGCTAGAAGAACGGTATAGAATAAGCGATAGAGGTAGAACAATGCGTGCCAGCCCACTAGTGGTAGAGGTGTATCCATCTGACCAATCACGGAAGGCAGGCAGCTTTATTTTCCTCACGTGGAAATATAATTAAGTATCTCATCATTATTACTAATGATATATGGGTAAACATATTGTATATGGATTGGAATGGAGGTAAAGGCTACTGCTCATTCACTGTACGGTCGGGCGATAAGGTACGATTTTACTTCAAGTATAGTGAAACAAAATTATACTAGCCTGTCGACCCTGTCAATTTTGATATATTAGTAGTATAGATGTTTAAATTTGCATATTATCGTATTGTTTCTATTAGTTTTTATCCTGGGAAGATTTAAAAAAAATCTGCACTGGTTTGGGGTACATATGTTTTGAATTCTCTATTGACAACAACGTCAAACGTATAGATTTATAATGGAATTAACGGAAGATGATGTACCTAGAGCGAAATTGAAATTTGCAAAAGTGCAAGATCATCTTGTCCGGGACTTAAAACGATGACTTGCATGTCGTGGCTTAACCTTGCCAGGCAATAAAAATGTCCTAGTTGAAAGGTTTATAAATTTTCTCGTATGTCATTGTAATGTTGAAAATTTTGTAATTTTGAATAAACTATTTTTTATACAGGGTGTTTCAAAAAGATTCGTCCTAAATTATACCACATATTCTTGGGTCAAAAATAGGTCGATTAAACCTTACTTACCTATATACAAAAGTGCACCCAAAAATAGTTACAGGGTGTATAAGATAAAAATTTAAATGAATTTTTTTAACGTTGCTCTTAAACCGTTTGACATTTTTTCATGATATTTTATACTACGTATTAGAATACCATGACTAATAATACCGAGGAAGAGGCAATATTTTTTTCTTGATTTTTATAGGTTTTTGGAGGGGGGTCACCGCTCTTTTCTCCACTCAACTTTTTTGTAGTATAAAATTTAATTACAAATGAAACGCCACTGGAATGCAACATCCATTTGGAAACTTTTTTGTTTCTTAGTATTTGTTTGTAAAAATTTTAGTTTAGACGATACAGCCATTTGAAATGACAACTTAAAAATATTCAATGGAAATTCTACGTATGAAAAATATCAAAATCAAGTTTATTTTTAAATTACAAACTAATGTCATCAAAATAAAAAAACTGATTTAACAGGTGTTCAAAATTACATTCTCCTCCTGTATACACTTACTACATAGTTTTAACAATGAAAATCGAATTTTGATATTTTTGCATACGTATAATTTACATGGAATATTTTTAAGATGTCATTCTACAAAAATAAAAAATATATATTGCCTCTACCTCGATTTTGTTAGTTATGGTATTCCAACACGTCATATAAAATATTATGAAAAAATGTCAAACGGTTTAGCTATGTTAAAAAAATTCATTTGAATTTTTATCTTATACACCCCTGTAACTATTTTTGGGTGCACTTTTGTATATAGGTAAGTACGATTTAATCGACCTATTTTTGAGAATACGTGGTATAATTTATAACCAATCTTTTTGAAACATCCTGTACATGTAAGAATTGAAGAATGAATTGCAAATGGTAATGATAAAAAAATTTCATTGGAATTGATGGTGGTAAATG